>WEIV01026142.1:3502-17670 GCA_013390005.1 Calyptomena viridis
ATTCAGATTAGGATGAACTAAAGTAGGAAACAGACTCTTCGTAATCTTTTGGCATCAGTCTGCCTTCTGCCAGTTGGTATGGTGTGGGGTTGTAGCTCAAATGTCATAGCTTGGAAGACATAATCAGGACTTCCTAGTGCTTTCCCAATTTCCAGGTAAATAAACTTTGAACTTTTGATGGGCCATCAGAACTTTAAAATAGGATTGCCTTAAGTCATGTTATTGAGAGAGGATATTTGAGAATTGGGGCTATTCAGCCTGGAGAAGACTTTGGGGTGATCTAATTGCAGCCTTCCAGTACCTGAAGGGAGCCCACAGTAAAGATAGAGAGAGGCGGTTTACAAGGTCATTTAGTGACAGAACATGGAGGAACGGCTTCAAACTGAGGGAGAATAGGTTTAGATTAGCTATTAGAAAGAAATTCTTTACTGTGAGGGTGGTAAGGCATTGGAAGAGGTTATCTGGAGTGGTTGTGGATGCCCCATCCCTGGAAGTGTTCAAAGCAGGTTGGATGGAATGAGGCAGACGGGTTGGAACTAAATGATCGTTAAGGTCCCTTCAAAACGAGGCCATTCTGCAATTCTATAATTCTTTGAATACTTTCCTAGTATTTAAAGGCTCAGATCTTACTTTCTTCAGTGTCTGTGTTTAGCAGTGCTGTCTTGAGTCTACAGTGCTTCAGATTAGTAGTGTAGCTGTTTTTCCATGCGTTTTTGAATGTCTGTACTACTACTTACCTTCTAAATACACCAGACAAAATGATCTTCATTTACATAGATACACAAGAGAGTTTGATAGTCTTGATTGCAGTTATTCTCTAGCACAAGTCTAAATCAGGAAAAATGTGGCTGGATTCAATGCAACTGTGTGTGTAAAAACAACATGACAAGAACAGACAGGAGACTGACCTACAAGTTCTTTCTACCAGTGTAAAGTATAATACATTTCTGTCATCTCTAATTGGAACTTGGTCTTGCACTTTGTACCTTTTGACTCCCAACATATTACTATCAGTGTAATAATACTTTCTTGTTACATGTAAAAAGCAGAGTGCAAATTTTTTTTGTTCAACCTGAAATTATAAATGCAGCCAAGAAGTGTTTAGTCAAACTTAGAAAGCAAATATTTAAATATGGCTAAGTCTATAAATAATAGGAGCAATTAGCTCAAGTTTTTACCATTTCAGAAATAAGGGAGTAAACGGAAATGTTTTCATGTCATAATTACAACGCAAGGAAATCAGCATCCTTTATTCTTATAATATAGTTTAGAAAAAAAAAAAATAGAAAAGAGGTGGCCCGTATTCTTACCTCAGGTTAAATTCCCAGAGGGATAAATTGTCTTTAGTTCATACCAGTTTCAGTTTGAGTTGCTAGAAGTGCACTCAATGTTTCACAGGGTCTACCCCTCACACCTGCTTGGGCTTTCTTTCATCCTCTGAAGCATGGATAGCTGACTTTCATATTCTAAAAGCTATTTTTATTCCCAGCTAGGTGCTATGGGGCCAAACAGATATAGACATTTTGCTACAGTGCTGCTCCAGCTGAGCAGAACAAGCCCAGATCTGCACATTCTCTCTCCCTCGATATGATATAGGAACAGGTCAACTGCTGACTGGCCAATATTCCCCAAAGTAGAAAAATGTCCTTATAGGCTGAGTCCTGCCCCTGAGCCATCTGTTGACTAGTTTGGCACAAAATCATTCCAAATCCCTTCCATTTACGCTTCCTACCTCAAGGATCTGAATGGTAAGATTCCAACCTCTTTTCCACAACCACATTTTTTACAATACTGGCACTATTTCTACTAGTGACATCCCCTTCCTAAAAATGAATGTCTTCCTTTAAGTTAGTCTGAAGGGTTTTGCAATACTAATCTGGCATAGCTCCAGCAAATGTCACCCTTTCAGACATTATTTTCCTCTTTTTTTTTTTTTTGACTCCCAAGCTGGTGGTTGGGCTTTTTGTGTGTTAGCCTTCATTTCAACTGAGATGGTGCTTTTAAAAGATCTGCTAGAAACTTTCAGAACTCTCTCCCTCTTCTAGGAAGGAGGGAAAATAATTTTTAGAATAATTGCTACAATGTACATTATATTTTTAATTATTCTCCAGTAATTTAAAGTAATTATCATATTAACATTGTCATTAAATGGAATTGAAAGATTTAAAGCTAAAGGCTAGTGTCTGCTTTTAGTTATGTGAATGGAGAGCCATGTTACATAACTTCACTGTCAACACTGGTGCTGAGCTTGACAGTATTCACTGAAAATCAGAGGAGATGAGGAGAAATAGGAGGTCCTTAACACGAGAAGTTGGTGGAGGAAAAGACAACTATCAGCTTGCTGATGTTCTTTGCCCTGTCCATTATGATTTATTTCTTTAACATTGTCCAGTGAAATGTATTCATATCTGTAGCAAAGTTCTGAATGAATATCGACAAATTGAGAACTTGAGAATTTTCTGCTCATGGATGCAAACATCAGACACAAGACAATTGTGGACTGCATGGTCCATTTTAATGGGAAACATCTTAATGTATATATGTACAAGATTTTCCTTTTCCTATTCTAGATATCTGATACATTTTTGACTAAATCTCTGCCAGTGTATTAGCTGTCCTTGTGACTCTGCAGCTGCTGCCTTTCCTGTATCAGTTAGGAACACCCAACCTGAAAATAAGGTACAATGTTTAGTGTGCTGGTAACTAACCATCAGGACTACTTCACTACCTCCAAAGCAGTCCTTAAGTCAAACCTGGTTATTTTCATAACAGATGTAATTCAAATTAACCACCCACGTCACTGGACCTGCTGCATTAAAAGACTGTAGCTGATGTTGTGGTCGGGTGAGATGCTCATGTCATTCCTGTTTGGATTTAGGGATCCATGAGTCATACCCAGTGCTTTGGTTTATTTCCAGAATAACTAAGTTAAACAATCAGAGACAGTCCTTGAACAAACAAAACTGCCTTGCACCAGTGGAAGTAAGTTAATTTAAAATGTGTTTTGTCACCTAAGATCAATCTAGAGAAAGAAAGCTTCCTTTTTATTGGTAAGCTCCACCTCACCTGCTTAAAAATATTACCACAGATGAACTTTTCCTTTTTAACAATAAACTCTTTAGTAAATGTTGGGTTTCAGCTTCTCACCTTTACAACCAAAGCATTAATTAGGACCTTTTCAGTGTAGTTATTAAGCCTTTCCCTCTTTCCCCTTCAAATTCTTTTCCTTTTCTAACAGTGAACCTTCTGTGTCAGTGACTCGTGTACTGGAACAGTTGCAATGTGTAAGTACTGTCCACAGATCAAAAGGGAAAAAAAAGAGTTTAGTGGAAAAGGGCAATGCAGCAAAGACAGAAAAAGGCAGCACATGGACAGACATATCACTAATTCCTCTTTCTTTGTCCCTATTATGACATGCAATTGTTTGGGAGTGCCTTTGTAGAGAAATCCACCAGGATTCACAGAAATGTGGGATTTTAGTCTTGTGAGTCTCTGCCATCCTAGGGGAGATGAGAAGGCTGCAGGTGCTGAGATGAGAAGGCTGCCATCAGGCGAGCACCCAAAAGAAGCATGATGGGTTGCCACAGGCATCTGCTCCCTGTCCTGGCTCTCCTATGGCCAAGATACTACTTGGGGAGTCCTATGGAGGGGGAAGGGTCCTCATCTGAACACGATCCATTGTGACTCTCCTGCAGAATTCCTTTGAACACAGTTCACAGAAAGAAGGAGCAATTTTTCCCTTTGAATAAAAGAAGGCCTTCATTGACATCTGCCCAGGCTTTGCTCCCCGAGGGGATGGGAAGACAGAGGGGTTCTGCTCTGGGATGGGCTAACAGCTGCATTACCCAATCCATTGGCTCAACTACAGATGCATCAGGATTGTGTACTTGCATTTCTTCTGTGTGAGTAAGGATACAATTCTGGCATGTTTGGTGTGAGACCTGTGCCTACTTTTGCACATTCATTGAGTCTGGTCACTGTCTAGCCACCTCCCAGGCTGCCATTCCCACTGTGCTCCTCACTTGGTGGGATATTTCCCCTTTTCTCCTGAATCTTCAAGGCTTTTGGTGAGGGACCAACTATTAAATTAGTGCAATGTGATCAGTAGAGGTGAAAGACAATCCTTTCATAGCTGCCTGTGGCATTAAAATTGATATGTCTTTTTCCTTCAGTGAGTTAATTTAAAATTTTATACCTTCCTTTCATCTTTTCTCTCCTTCCAAGAGGTTAAAGTCACCTCAAAAGAAATGAAACAGAGATCTGCTGCCACCTTTTGACCACTTGGAAATCCTTCTATGTTCCCAGGACAGAAGACTGCACTGTGGAACAAGTGGCTACATTTCACTAACTGGCGAAAATATGCTCCTGTCATTTGTATATTATACTATTAGTTACCATCAAAAATACACTGAAAACTTTGGAATGAATGTAATATTGAAGGAAATATTTAGGGAAGTATAGGAAACAATCACATGTCCAGCTCCAGTGTAGGTACCCAAAGTCTCCAATGAGTTCAGTCAGTCTTAGAGGTAGAAACACTTTTCTGAGTCATGCCCAAAACTGGAAATGGACACAGAATTCACCTTATTCTAAACAATTACAAGAACTTTAAACTGATCACTATTTTCATTTTTTAAGAACCTAGTAAGTTTATCGTTTGAAGTATTTGATACTGCAAGGATGGAAAAGGACATGTCCACACAGCCCATTCACATTTTGGAAGTCTTTAAAACATTCAGGGGGGCTACCTCTTGGCTGCTGTGCAATCACTTATTTCAAACCTTGAATTACTCTGGTATGTAAATACTGATAATAGTTAAATATAACAGAAACTGACCACATACACATGTGTATACCATATTCATGTCAGCATATTTTCTTGGGTCTTCAGCACCAAATCTGTGACCTTTATTACTTGAAATAAAGGCTCTTTTGTCTGTAAGCGAAGTAGCAGGCTGAACAGTAATTTGCTCAGCCACAAGAAAAGCAGTATTAAGCATTCACTTCTTAGAGGCATCAATATGGCTAATGATTTCAAACCCCTGACTCAGGCCTCCTGAAACCATTAGACAGGCCTTACAACCATCAGCTCTTAAGACAACAGTAAAAATGTAAGGAGCTTTTTATTATTTTTTTGTCATCTGGTTTTTGAATCTTTACAATCCTGTGTTTTAAGTTTTTATCAATCAAAACCTGGCAGATAATTTTTAGGAGGCACTCAGCTTACCCTGCTGCAGGAACTGGGGTTCATAAGGAGGGAAAAACCACACACACACACACACGTACAGAAAAAAAACCCAATGAAAATGTTAAGCATTGGATGGCTATGAAGTCAGGAAACTCAGCAGCATGAGTGTAAGCTTTTTGCAGCCCACCAAAGTATGCTTGGTTAAGCTGGCATGTAATTGAAGATACTGTCCTATGATAGAAGTGAGTGTCCTATGATAGCCCTGACCCAAACTGCCTGCTCAGGTTCACACGAGCTTTAGTATCCTGACTTGGCCACCAGACAGCAGACATAAGGCTCCTGTTGTACTTTTGCAGAGGAACAAACCCTGGTACCTTGCAGCACTCCTGTCTAGGCATCCTAAGTCCTTGCACCTCCTGGATCCAGCCACCGCTGTACTTCCAAGATGGGCTCTGCCCCTTGCCCAAAGGCAGAGCTAGCTGGATCTTACACTGTGCCTGATCTAGTCACGGGGAAAACCAGGCTTGAAGAGCCAGGTCCTTCTGTGTGCTATCAGCAGCCTAAACCGCAGAGATAAAACTGTATTTATCTGATACACAACATCAAAACTGAACACCCTTAAGTGAGTTAGGGAAAGGGAGTTAGGGACTGTAGACCCTCAGTTTTTGTTGTAGGGCTTAAGAGACTGATATTCAGAAAAGCCATAGGATCCCTCAAAAAATCAAGAATGGTGATGGTCCCTAAAAATAAAGCTCTGATAGCATTAGTCTGTTCTGAAAATCTCAGCAGGAGTATTTAATCAGGGTCAGCCTTGAAATGAAGAGACAAGTAATGATTTCCTATAGTCTGTAAAATTCTGATGAGGGTAAAGTAAACATTACTGTTACAGGGTTACAGAGTCAATTTCCTATCACTTTTCACTAGGACTATTGTAGGGAAACATTTGAGTAACCACATGTTGTGCTAGAAATTGCTAAACACTAGCAATGTTTCCGTTTTAGGAAAAGAGAGTTGTGAATGATTTAAAGCTTGATTTGGTAAATTGGGACCTCTTTTACTCTGAAAAGGAATGGAGGAAGAGGGGGAGGGTGCGAAAACTATATTGCGCATTACCAGATTTCCAGGATTCTGCATTTTCTTACTCATTAAACTTCACACTGAATATGCTTCACTTCTCTGCACACAGTTCCAGCCCTAGGGATTGCAGAGTCTAAATGTATTTTAATTACATTATTTATTATTTAAATTAATTTAATTACAAAAAATAACAGACTCTGCACATGTTTGAAAATGCCATGCTGTACAACTAAATCTTAAGTAATTGTTAAATTTCTTGCAGGCCTCCTGCTAGGAAGTACTGTTTTTCTTTAAAAGTGAGAACACTATTATATCCGTCAGTGGAAAGTTTACACATTGTATTTCTTCTTTCATATGCCGTTAAACATGAGGCTCTCTCATTTCCCCTTTTCTTCAGAAGGCAGGAGACCCATCTGGTAATATTCTGCAGATCAGCATTTCTTAAGGAGAGTTTGATTTAAGTGGTGGTTTTGTTGAAGCAACGAAAAAGAGACTTATGAACCTAGGTTACAGCAGTATTTCTTGTGTTGTTATTAAAGTTACTCCATCCTTGCTCCATGCCAAACATAGACCTGACTTTATGCTGTGAAGGGTAAGTAAAAGGTATCATTTTAGTCCTCATCCCACTGTAATTTGGACTTGCAGAAAAGAAAAAAATATCCAATGTTTACCTACATCTTGATTTGACAGCTAATTTTGTTTTGAGAGTTGAAAATTTATGTGTATAAAATAAGGGTACCTTCATAAGCTCACGTGGTGGTAAAGTTTTAGGGAAAAAAAAGAAAAGAGTATTTTTCAAAACTGCTAAGTCTGTGTGGGTTTTCATTTCTGTTTTCTTGCTGGCACTGGGCACAGAACTGTTGAGATACTACAAGACAAATATTGCCAGCTTCCTTTCTTTGAAAAAATTCAGTGGTTGAGCCTCTTTTGCTTTCTCTATCTGATCCAGGAGTGATGAGCAAAATGTGTGAAATCTGGGAATAAAGCTTTCTTGGCTGAGAGGATGCAACTAAGGGATTTTGCTGTTGCACAGTGTTCCAACAAAGATCAGGAAACTTTTAAAAAGTTTCCTCTGGAAAAAAAACAAATGCTTTGACAAGAAGTCAGGTTCATAATACATCCATATTCTTCTTTTCTCAAGCCCTAAATGCCCCAAATTACCCCAGACTTCTGTCTTCTTTTCAGCAGGACTTTGGTTCTTTAAAAGAGAGCAATGCGTGAAATCCACTGGAGAGTTTTCTGCTGCTGTTGCTGGTGAGTTTTATGGATTTTAGTAAAGAGTGATAAAGCCTCAGTCTAGGCATCAGGCAGGGAATATGCTGTACAGGAAATGCTAAGTCAAATCAGCATTCTACATAATTCATATTTTGTTTCAAGAAAGGGTACTGACAGATAATTCAGTCCTGGTCATTTAAGTAATTGCATCATCTGCAAATATTACCATCTCAGTACTCAGCATCCTACCCAAGTGACTAGCAATTATGTTAAACAGTTCTACTCAAACACATTGAGACAGTAAAATGCTTAAGTATGCAGTGGTGAAAAATGCGCTTTCAATTTTAGCCTGATTTCAGCCAATCAAGCTTTAGGAAATTAGCTGAGGTCCAAATATATAACTGTACTCTAGGCTGCCTTTGTAGTTGCTGTAGAAAGAAAAGCAGTTGTACAAGGCAAGTAATCCAATCTGTGTTCCACTTGCAATCTATAAATAGCCTACCTTGGAAGAGTCTACCTTTCTCCCTCCTTTCTGTAAAGCAGGAAGAGAAGGACTATTCTCTTGGCAGAAGTAAGAGACAATTTATGAATGACTTCTTTTTGCTCCACACCATAAGATGGCTTATTTGGTGCATTTGCTTCCCTCGGGGACTTAGACAAAGGCTTTTTTGGAAGTCCTTTTTCTCACTTTGGCCAAGAGTGTAGTGGATGTTGTTTGCCTTGACTTCAGAAAGGCTTTCAACACTGTCTCCCATAATATTCTCATAGGGAAGCTGATGAAGTCATAGGGAGGTTGGATGAGCCATGACATGTATTGAAAACTGTCTGAATGGTCAAATCCAAAGGAGAGTGCTAGTTGGACACCAGTAACTAGAGGTATAGCCTGGGGTTGATACTGGGTTCAGCCCTGTTTAACATCTTCATTAGTGATCTGGATGATAGGGCAGCATGTTCTCAGCTTCTCTTAACACAAACAACGTATAAGAAATTCACTTCTCACTGCTAGATTAAACACACTCCTACCTCCTCAAATGTAACTTTGGTATCTCTGAGAGTTATGAAAGCAGGGGTGAAAATTTTCAAAGTCTGTTTGTATATTTTGGGTACTTTCAAACCCAATAAAAAATCACTGTTGTGCACCTTCATGTGTGTCTTATACTCATTTTTCTTAATATCAGGGTACATATGATGTAATATCTGATAGCTTTGGCTGCTGAGGAGGGTGGCAGTGCAGAATAATTCTACCAGATGAAGACATGCTTTAGAAATAGATGTTCTTTTGACCCTTCTCAATGAGAAAGAAAAATCCGGGGAAAAGGGAAGGTGAATGAATAGATGGAAAAGTGATGACTCCACAAAAAAATAAGTGACCTTTGCTGAAAATGAGGTGAGCCTTGAGGCAAAGTAATAATAGAATAAATTGATAAAATACCTTTCAGCATGGTCTCAAAGCACTGCATGGTTATTAAAACCTAATGCCAAATTTAACACTATAATAAAAAGACAAAACAAAAATAGCTTCACAATATAGTTAAAGTATATAAAATACCAAAAATAGAGTAACTCTAAACCACAAACAATCTTACTTTCGCCCTAAGTTTGGAAATATGAAGTGATTTTCAGGGCATTGAGTACTGGGCTATGTTGTTTTACAAAGAGGGCTATAAAGTAAGTAGGCAATACATATTTTTGGGCAGGAGGCATAGTGTGGCCAGAAAGCAAACCTACTAATTGTGTCATGGAAATTACCCAGACTCTAGTAAAAATATTTTTAACATTGCATTTAAACTTTACATTTGAGATGGTCTAAAACTTTTATCTTAGAGGAGGAAGGTAGATAAGGAAAAAATGGATTTTTTTCTCATTGGGTCACAAGTTATTTGGCTCAGTGGAAGTATTATCATGTAAAATACCAAGCCTGGGTTATGCAGGAAATCAGACTGTGTGATTGTAGTGATCTTTTGTGGGCAGTGATTAATATTATTTACTGTGTATATAAATGTAGGAGATGAGTGGACCTTACACAAGAGATGGCGAAGAAATAGGCTGATAGAAGGATTTCTTCTCTTTTTATTCAAGAGACTTTTAGCACCTGGGAAGCTTAGGCTTGGATTTCTTTCTCTCTCCAGCCTTTTAGAATAGTTTATTCCCTCAAAAAAGAACCGTTTCACAGATGACCTTGGAGCCCCCCACGAGCAGGGAGAGGCACACTGTTAAGAAGGCTTGGAGAGGAAAAGGTTTTTGCATTCTTTCATGCTCAACACATACACAAACTTTTAGTCAGCGTTATCACCTTTGAAAAATAAATTTTCCTAAGTCCTTCCACTGCCTGGTGTTTTGGGGGTACCTGCATTATCTTCCTTTACAATAAATATAGCTGAGACATGTTGGGGAGTCTTCTTGCATCTTATGTCTGATCTGGCATTTTAGACTTTCCTTACAACTAAAAGAGATATACAGGCTTCTTCATATGCCTGACTCACTATTGCTATCTTCATTAAGAGGAGATGAATTCTGTCCTGGAAATTCCTGTTTCCCTCTCTCAGTTTTACAAGGAGTTTAGTAGAAGAGTCGAAGAGCTCCTCATTCAGTCAGATGAATCCTACCTTGGGCTGTGGGCTGAGGGAAAGAGAAATATTTTCCATTTGTGCAGAAAGAATAAAGGAGGCAGAAAATACTATATTGACTGAAACTTTAAATAACCAACCTGGAAAATACGGAATTTGGATGAGACAGTTGAAGATATTTCTTATATGACAGCAGGGAATTTTGAAATATTTTGTGTACACATCCATTTCCAGGACATATGTGCAAAACGTTTTTCTGTTTGATTGTACTGAATGCAGTTTGTCAAACTAGAATGCATTCAGTTACCAAGATACTTATTGTTATGTCTTGCAATTTATAAAATAAGCCATGTTCTATCTCTTGCCTTCTCCTTCCATCCCTTCCCTCTCTGATTTGTTGCTCAATGGTAAACAAATTCATGGGGACTAAGAGTGAGACAGACTGTTTTGAAACCGTTTTCTTTCTGATTTACACAAAATGAAAAATGTGGTCAGAATTATATGAAAATGAGCATCTTTGACTCCATACCACTTGGATAAGTATATTGCCAATGAAAGCTAAAGAAAAAATGTCTAACCTGCAACCCCTTAAAGTGGATATCTCAGGAAAAATGCACTACCCCTTCCTCTCTGCCTTAACTTCAGTAATCTGATACCTAGATTGCCAGTGCAATCAGGATTTGACAGGTTTAAAATCAATTAGAAGAAACTGGAAATAGGATCAGTAATCTACAAAAGCTGGCTAAAAACTGCAAAACTACAACTAAGTATGGATCTGGCAGATAAAATTAAGTGCATTTAGAACATGGAGGAAGAAATTATCTAAAAATTAGCTGTTTCCCACAGAGGGTACTATGAGGAAAATACAGGAACTGAATGAGACTACTGCCCATCTTAAAATAGTAAGTGAAAGACATAGGCCACCTTCATTTCAATACAGTTCACATTGTAGTGTATTTTACATGTTAAGAACAGCAGCACATTAAAAAGGAGAGAAAAGCAAGGAACCTGTTTCTACAGACACTGAAGTTAGTGGAAATGTACAAAAAAAATATGAGCCAAATTTATCAGAAAGTGAAAAGCCACACTATTTTAGAGATATGGATTTTTTAATCCAAAACATAGGAGGCATCACAAAGCAAGGAAAGAAAACTAGTAAGGAAAAATAACAGAGCTATGGTTGAAGGAATTTAGGTAAAAATGAGCAAGAACATGTAGAACAGTAAAAATAGTGCTGTAGGTAACCAGCTGTCCTGGTTCCAGCCAGGACAGGGTTAATTTTTGCAGTAGCCAGGAGGGGACATGGATAGGATTGGGAAGTTATTCTACGCCACTTCACATCATTTTCTGGGAGTAGAAAAAGGGCTCCCTTCTGGGTCAGGGTAGTATGGCAGAGGGAGTAGTGGGGCTCTGCGTGAGCATTTTACATGTGAATCACTCACCTCTCTCTTGTACATTTTTGTAATTAATATTGTTGGTGTTATTGTTCATTTTCTTATTTCATTGTTGTTTTCAGTCAATTGTTCTTATCTCAACCCATGATCTTTACCTTTTGTGCCTCCAATTCTCCTCTCCAGCCCACTACAGGGCCGGGGGAGGAGGAATGGAAGTGAGAGAGTAGCAGATGATTTCAGAGAGAACACTAAACTGGAGAATACCACTCCTAAACCAAGACACAGATGTCTGAAGAAAGTGGGTATTGTAAAGCAACATTCTTAATCCAAGAAAAAAGAAAAGAGATTAACAGAGGAAAGGAGGAGAAGGGTGACCTGCAACAAGAAACAATCCCCCACTCCAGTTCTGCCCAAACACCAGCGTCTTTATACAATATTGCATCTTCACCCAGGTATCAAACTGAAATCCTCCCGGTGGAATTTCACCCTGAAGGTAAAGAGAGGGTGGTTGTTCCTCACTACTGCCGGGTGAGGGTGAGTTTTGATGTTTAGGGGTAAAGGAAAACAGGGTTGTGGAAAGGATTATTTGAGGATCCATATAGATGGGCATTTGAACTAAGCAAGCAGCAAAGGCTGAGGAATTATGTGAGAAGACAACTGGTTAGGACCACAATTAAGAAAGTTAATTTTTGAGGTAGTTGTTTATATAAATATGAAAAAAGAAATCCATGGATATTGGGAGACTGAGAAATGACCAGGACATTTATTATCTCTTTATTGTAAAAAAATGAAAGTCAGTTTTAAGCTATACACTCAGTATTATAGCTTAACACCATACTGGCAAGTCTTAGTCTGACAGGGTTGGAATCACACTGTAGAAAAAAAAAGTATAAGAGAATATGGACTGATAAACTGGATTTGTGAGTCAATAAAAATTGCATATATAGAAGTTAAATATGTATATATAAATATCTATTATATTATATATATATTTATATATGTATATAAATAGCCCTGTCAAGAAAAAAGGTTTTACAAGCAATACAGGTAGATACACCACATAACAGACTGTAAAAGAAACCTATTTGTAAGCTGGGGATACAAAAAATAATCGAGTACAACATACACACACAGCACATTGTTCTCTATGAGAACTAGCTGAAAATCACTTTATTAGCTAGAAGTCACTTGGGTTTTAGAAGATAGTCTGAAGAATGAAGAGGTAGATTAAAGGTCATCTAAAGAGGAATGAAAAGTGTTAGTTTTCTTATGAGCCATAGGAGAATCAATGATTTTCCTTTTATTGTTTTTAAGATATCGTAATATATTAATTCAGAGAGCAAGTGATTGCTGAAATTCCATAAACTGTTCCTTGTAAGTCAAGGGATTTGAAAACTGGACAAAGGAAGTGACACAAAAAGCTAGAAAAGTGTTAGAATAATGAGATCTAAACAGTATTTGGAAAATGAGGAATTTTGAAAGTAGAACTCATACATACTGTTCCCTGACCCAACACAGAATATATGTTTATCCTGCTGTCACGGTTTTTGCCCTGCATTTTAAAATTTTTATTTTTACCGCAGAGGATAGGTGGAGGGTGTGTGCGGGGGGAAAGGGGCTGAGGAGGGACTCGTGGGAGCCACTGCAGCGCCTGCCGTGGCCCCACACCCACAGCATTCACAGCTATGTGCCTGGCCATGCGGGAGAGACACCCCCTTCCTCCCATCCCCTGTGGCAACCTGCCCGCCGCCCCCACGTGTGCCGCCACAGCTTCCCCGTGGGGGGTGTCTCATGACAGCGAGGACATATGGACATATGGACAGTATGGTCACCGTTCATACTCCGCCATGGCTGCAGCCTTGCACCCCACAACGCACCCCACGCCCCCCATGAGAGCCCATGCACCCCATGGGCCGCTGGTACTGCTGAGCGTGGTGACCCAAAGGGGGAGGTGGCTGTCATATTGGTCATCACACACGGCATGAAGACAAAGGACTCTTCCCACTGAATAAACCCCATAAGTGGGTGGGAACGGTGGTGATCCAACGGAAGAGAAGACTACACTTCCTGGGGCAGGGAGAAGGGACTAGACAAGATGTTTGCACATGCACAAGGTGCATGGAACTCTGGGACGGGACGAATAGTATAAACCCCACTGCCCCCCAACCTTGTGGTGCTTTTGGATCACATCGGGCCAGGAGAAGGACATGTTGTCCCCATTACTTCACTGCCGCCATCTTGACAGGACCACGTGGAGTTGAGACCAGGACCATGCTCCCCTCCACTGCCACCTTTCCTGACAGGACCTTGAGATCATTCTGACAACTGGCAGTGCAGCTTCTAGCCATCGGCTTGACCTCTCCTCCACTGCTCGTTTCTAGTTGGTGAGAGAACTGCCCTATCCTCTTGCCCCACCCTTGCCCCCTACCCGCTTTTCCCCTCCCTCCTTCTGCAGAACCCCTCCAGACTTCCCCTGGGCTCCCCGTCTGGTCCCCCCAGGAATCCTCCATGGCTAACCCCAATCCTACTCTCAGAGCCCATCCACCTCGAGATCTCCTGCCTGCCTGCTGGATAATCCCTGCCATACCTTCCAGGTTTCTCCTTCCTCAAAAAAACTCACTTCCTGGCTCCCATTTCCCTGGGATCACAACCCAGGGGACCTGCTAAACCCCACTCAGTTTCCCCATAAACTCCATCCACCTCAACCCTCTCCTTCCTCCCCCCCCC
>WEIV01026142.1:31365-43190 GCA_013390005.1 Calyptomena viridis
AGGCAGGAGGTGGCTGTCTAAGCTGCACTCTAGTCAATGTAAAGAAACAGGAAGCCACAGGAGTTATCTAAAGTGATGGATATCCTAGACAGCATGGACTGCTATTTAGAGTTATTACTGCTTTTCCAGTAGCTAACTGGAATGTACTAGTGCACTAGGGATGCACTAGAAGATTTGCTTGACTGGATGTGAAACAACCAACACCTGGTCAAGTCTGCAAGCTAAATGTCACGCTTTCATACCAATTTGCTTTTGGAGACACTTCTAAGGATGTCACACTGTTTATCTAGAACATTGTTCCTAGACATCAAGGTGAAAGGACTACTCAAAGAGCCATCTTACTGCTGCTCATTGGCTGTTACTGACATTTTAGTTAGCCATTAGGAAGATCATTTCTTCCTTACTGAAAATTTATGAATTCTGGGGTGGCAGTTGGAGATCAGAAACAACACTGTGACTTATCTTAGGTAATGTCAGACACTTATGTGTGCACAATTAAATCCAGTCTCTGTATTCAGATACTTAAATACCTTGATGTAGCTTGATGTTCAATCTGACCTGCACTGCTCACCTGGCATTAAGAAACTTCCTTTGTCATTTAATTGTTGATTCTGAATGGTATGTATCCTCTGAAACACACAGTGGTCACTGAGAAAGGATACTACATAAAAAGAGATCACAAGTAGGGCTCACCCCTACTCAATTTAGATACATGCTCACATCCGAGTTAATTGTCCTGAGCCTATATTAACATCAACAGAGAGAGCGAGAGAACTCTGGGCTATAATTCGCCCAACTTACTTTTTATGTTTTCTTTAGAATAAAATGAATATTTCCCTAAAAGTGGGCATTCTGGACTGACTATGAGGGTAACTAGCTCTGAGGCAATGCCTATATTAGAATTACCTACATTTGATGGCATGAACCACACCAGCTTTGACAACCACTCAGCCAGCAGCAATCTGCAGAGGGATTCTGAAAAAAATCCTGCTTTACAGATGCATTGCTAATCCTGAAAGTGGTGGAGGGAGCCCATAACAGCTTCCCTTCCTCTGCAGCCTGAAGTTACAATACTGGCTCGGCAATAAAGGTGAGTTTGCTGTATTTGCCCAGTCTTTAATCTCTTCAGAGAGGGTGTAATAGGATTTAATGCAAACAGTAGTTGTTAGCTTTTGTCATTACTTATTCTCTCTCTGCCTTGGCTGTGTATGGGATCGCCAGTATGAGTAAGAGAATCCCAGTGAATCTTTATGTAGTTTTCCTCAATAAGATTTTTTTTATCTTGCGTTCAGATGATAGCAGTTTCTAACAAACAAGAAAGCTGGTTTCTCATTGTATGAAGTCCTGTGAGACTGATGTCCGTAGGGGTATTTAAACTTCTCCAGAGTACATGGAAAACAATCTTCAAAATCCAGTGTTAAAGACAAACAAGAATATAGGAATTACCACGCTGAATCAAACAAAAAAATTTGCTAGTCTGTTCCACCAGGCTGCATATACCTTACACAAATGGCTGAAGCATTTCCCTGTTCTGTTAGCACTCATGTTTTAATCTAATTTTAGAGTAGGCAGTGGGAATTTAGTTAACAATTTCATTTTCTTAAACTAATCATTCTATTACCAGATACTATGATGATATCAGTGAGACCTCTTTACTGAAGATTCTGAAAAAGGAGATAATACTAGGGATTCAGAAGTAAAAAATATTCTCCTGGAATGCAATATAGTCCCCTATATTGTATTTAGAACAACAATGCAAACTCAGTTCTCACTTCTTAGAAAGTTACAAGTATTGCTTCACAAAATGGAGACCTCATTTTCTCCTACTTTTAAACGCCTGAAAGATTATTTGACCTTATTTTTTCAATATTTGTCCAGAGAAACCATTGTGATTATTTTTGTACTTGGCATTTTGTTTCACACGATTATATGGCTTGTATATAGTATTATGCCAGGTGGAAATTGAAAGATAATACTCTTGTGTATATGCCCCACTTGACTGTTAATATAAGCAGCATTAAAAATTTTACCCCTGAAAATTTCATTTCGTTTGATGGGACTGTTGCACCATGTTGCACCTGTTTCTGAAGGAAAGTGTCTTGAATGATTTCACAGTTTGGATTTGGTGAAAGAAATACTGACTGATTCAAGGTATTCTCGTTATGTCAACAGAAAGAAAACAATATCCTATTTTGTGAATATATGGTGTGCATATTGGTTATTGAATTGATGTTTTAAGCAAAAACCTACAGAAATCAAACAATCCCTTTATCTTTATCAAGCATGGTAACTTGCAGTGTCAGTTTTTCTGACCAAGAAGGCTATTGTATGTTGTCAGCTGTCTAACATTTTTTGTAGTCCTCCTTGATCTTGATCTTCATGCTCATCTATTGTATAAGAACCCTTAAGGCTTCTTGCACTGAAAAAAGTTAATATACTGATGGATTAAACTGAACTTCTATGCAAAATGTGATATTTTTCCAAAATACCTGGAGGCAGCTGACTGCATTGTCAGAGTACTACAAGAACAGAAATACATCTGATACTACTAAGATGCATGCTACATTGGTGTGTGGTCCAATAGCTCATCTGTGTCTTAGAGGACATATTTTTATTAGATTTGCTAAATAATTTTACCCCTCAGGCCGACTTTGTTTGCAAAATTTCTGTTTTGTTTTCAAAGAATGAGCTGCAAATGCCAATGTAAAGGCTGACAGAATGTGTGAATGATGTCAGAGCATTTGTACTTCATCTTCACTTCTTGTTTCTTTTAAGGCTGTAAAATCACATCAAAACATCATGTTTGTTCTCTACCGTTTGAGAGCTAAGTTTACTATGTGTACTATCCTTTCCTCACCTGCTGAAGTCTCTGCTTCTTTTTTTAGTTCAGCTTTTTGCTCCCTGTAGATGTTGCCTATAATTCTGCATATTCTTTATATGGTTTCGAGTACCACAGTGTTCCAGATTCAGTTTTCTCTTAAATACTACCTTACTAAACATGATAGAAAATAATTTATTAAACTGTTGTTATAACAATGGGTATTTCCAACTGCTACCCTCCACAATGTACTATTTCTTACACCAGTGCAGGCCAAAAGAGCGGGTGAATTGCATTGACACAGAAGTGTCATCTGTGCAAAATAAAATGTTATCTTTACAGTGATCTCGAAAGGCTAGAGCAACAGGATGACAGGGACTTAATGAAGTTCAGCAAAGAGAAATGCAAAGTCCTGCATCTGGGGACCAGAATATGTTTGGGGATCACCAGCTAGAAAGCAGGTTTGCAGGGAAGGCAAAAGTAGTAGACAATGTGCTAACCACGAGCCGTTAATGCAGCTTTGCAGGAAAGAAGGCCAATGGCATCCTGGGTTGCATTAAACAGAGCTTTGCTGGCACATAGATAGGTCATCCTTCCTTTCTGCTCAACTCTAGGAATGACTGCCTAAGTGTCTTTTCCTTGTCCTGGTTTCAGCTGGCATACAGTTAGTTTTCTCCCTAGTAGCTGTTACAGTGCTGTGTTTTGGACTTAGTATGAGAATTATGGTGATAACACATCAATGTTTTACCTGTTGCTGAGTAGTGTTTTTTACCTTAAGACTAGGACTTTTCAGTTTCCCATGTTTCACCAGTGAGGAGGTGCACAGGAAGCCGGAAGGGAGCATGGCCAGGACAGCTGATATCAACTGGACAAAGTGATATTCCATGCCATAGAACCTCACGCTCAGTGCATGACCTGGGGGCATTTGACTGGTAGAGACTGATTGTTGTTTGGGGATGGGATGGGCATCATTCAGCTGGTGCTGAGCATGTGTATTGTGCATTACTTGTCTTTCCTGGGTTTTATTCTGCTCTTTTTTTTTGTTGTTTCCATTTCATTATTGTTATTGCCATTGTTGTTCTTGTTATTATTATTATTGTTGTTTTTGTTCTCATTCTTATATTTTGCTTCAACTATTAAATAGCTCTTATCTCAAACTACAGGTTTTACTCTTTTTTTTTTTTGATTCTACTCCCAATCCTACCAGGGCACAAGGGGTGATGGTGCAAGCAAGTGGCTGCATTGTACTTAGTTGCTGGCTGGGGTTAAACTACGACATTGTTAAATAATATCTGGAATAAAATTTAGATTTTAAAAGCTAATGGAGGATGTCTTTATTGCACCGGTTATAAATTATTGACTCTGTGTTACATTTAATGTTCTTGCAGTACAAAATACACAAAGCCTTATATAAGGAAGATATTTAGCCACCGCTTTTAAAAGTGTCCTTCCAGTCAAAATGCTCTTGCTTTTCTTAAAAGAGTAATTTCATTTTTCTATTAATTTCCCTGTTCCTGCATAAATTTCCTTAAGTTCTCTGTCTGTCAACAGAGTGAATATCAACTGGATTTTCTTTTACCATTCCAAAGATATCAGGTTCTGCCAAATGCCCAGCAGAATATGGGGAAATGTTGCCAAATTCCTCCTTGACATAGAACGGAGCCCATTAACACTGAGGAAGATTTATGGATGTGTTGCAAAATATTTTGTATGGTTTCTTTAACCACCGTCACATCAAACCAAATGGTGCTATAAAAGGCTGATGTATAACATTCGAGGTAAAACTGTACTGTTGAAACACATAATTCTGTTGTCCAAGCTTTGTCAATACCATTATGGCACTTAGATGCTCCCGCTTTCTTCCATTCCCTTGAGTTCACTGCTGAGAACAGTCCTCCCACTGAGTGCCATGGTAGCAGAAGTGGGACCTCAGCCAGGGTGCTAACTTTGAAAACAATTCTGATTTGATTGATTTCAACCAAAGACATGGAATAACTTCACTGTTCTGAGTATAATCAAAATTAAGAGGAAGTACCAACTCTCTTCCGATTGCCTCTTTTACCTCTTGTTTTTAATCTACACCGTATTACTTGTGCTACCTGTTGTAGTCCAGTGGGTGGTAGCCCACTGAGACTTTTCTGATGTGGAGATCTTCTCCAGTACCTGGGTGTTTAAATCCTTTGTGTTGTTGATTGTGATCTAACACCTTCTGCAAAATAGCATATGAGAGACATGAGACATCTGCACGCACTAAGATGCCATAAGTGATAACTCCACTCTGAACCATCTGCTAGACCCTTTGTTTACTGCTGCTCTTTGTACTGAAATTCAAATATTTTGGATTTAATGGGGGGAAAATTGCATAAGAAGCTCCCTAACTCAGTTTTAGTTTCTTTATCAACAACATCTGCAGAACATGATAGAAAACAAAAACATCTGTTTCCAGTGGCTTTGCTGTATTCTGCTTTTCTAGTGATTCATACACAAACCTGAAGCCAGGCTGTTTGGAGCATTCTCTCTTTGTTTGTTATGTAAAAACCCCGGGCAAACTTAATAAACAAAGGTAACATACTCAGAGGCAGAGCAGTTGTTAGTAGGCCCACCAACTTCTGGATGAAGCATCTTTCATCCTGAAATGGAAACTGAAGTCTTGCCTAACTGAAGAGAGAGAAATTCCAAAATGTGTCCATTTTGTAATGGTAACATCACTGCTCATGGCAAGATTTACTGTAAAGTAGAGGTGGACTTTTGTTTGTATCTATTAGTTTCATCTGGTCTATGACAACTTAATGCATTGTAAATGTGGTTGTGTGCCTAGCACACCAGTGTGCCTGATTGTGCTATCCTGGTCTGTGTTTCCTTTGGATATCCCAGGGATGCTGGGCAGTGTCTATGTGACCTGGTAAGTGGCTGTGGTGTCCCATTGCTTCTATGAATGCATTTAAATTGAGGTAGAATACTTGAAAATTCACCCTTTAAGAATTTCAAGTGGAAAGCATTATTTACACTTATCATTGACCAAACATAGCTTTAAATCCCTTCATCCTACCAGGGGGAGAGTGACCTCCCCTCTCCCATTCCCTGCTTAACTTTACAGCTCAGTAGTTAGAGGACTCACAGGGTATGTAGAAGTTAGGTTCTCCCTGCTCTTCTTTTTTGTGAGAAGGACCTCCTATACTCATTAAAGCCATGATGCGTTAATATATGCTGTTCTCATCCTTCTTTGGAAGCTCAGCTATTTCACACAAAAAACCCCTTTTCCAGACTGGCTGGTTCAGAGGGGTAAGAGGATATATGACTCCACAGCCCCAACTTACAAACACCCACCAGAAAGGGGACTGATGCTTTTTCTATCAACCTCATTACACTGAATGTCACAGGACAAAGCAAAACTGTTTGTGCTGAGAAACAGCAGCATAGGTAACACATGTCCCTCTTCATCTTAATATTGATGATACTAAACTTCTCCCTAGGTAAGATTCTTAATTGGTTTAGGGACATCTCATACTTTAAGGGGATTGTGTGGAAATGCTTCCTCTTATTTATATAATTTCCTAGCAGTGCAGAGAGTTAAAGTTAGGATGTAGCTCATGCTGTCTGTAGACCTTACAAGACCTGTTTGCCTGCACTTTATCAACTCATCTTGTGTTCTTATCAAAAAGCTAAAACTGAATATGTTCTTCTCTTTAATAACCTTCCAGGAACACAGTGATAAATTCTACTTTTTAGCAGAAATCTTTTGCAGACTAAACTAAAACTTTTATCAAAAAATGGTGATAACTGGGCATATTGAAAGAAAAAAACAGAGAGGAATAAATCAAACAGAGATGAATAAATCAAAACAGTCATGAGATAATATCTGTTGCTCTTTTATTCTGTATAATTATAATATTATATATTTAAGAAATGTAAAGATATTCTTTGAACTATCTTCTCATAACATTTTCAGACTGCCTAGATATATATGGGGAGATGTTTTTAATATGGTACATATTGATTTTTTTCACACTTATTCTCTAAGACTAGAAAATCAGAAGCCCCAGCCACAGAGTAGGTAAACATTAAACCTATCACTAATCCAAAGGATTTTGATGTGAAAAGGAAATCGTGTTATTTCATTAGGAAAGAGACACAGCCTCCTTTGTCTGCAGTCTGACAGAGCATTCCCTGCTGGGCTGCTGGGCTGCTCAGACTCCACCTGCTTCCCTGGCGCAGATAAGGAGGAGAGAGGAACCCCAAAGAGATGCAACTTCTCACATTGCAAGTTTGGGGCTTCTCTCCAAGCTTGCCATATAGCAAATGTGGGTTCATGCAGGGACCGGTTATTGCTCAGGGTGAGCATGCACCTGCTATTTCCCACCCACAAAACCTTGTGCCAGCAGTTACCAGCAAGAAACTAAGCAGGAACAAGCCCTGCAGGTGGCACTAATCCAGCTCTCAAATCTTAAGTGTTGCAAGAAATTTCCAGGAGAGGAGGAGTTATTATTACCTTTCATTTTTCATTGCCCAATACCACTGTTTCAGCCACTAGATTAGTCAGTGATAGATCTCTACTTAGATAGTCAGTGACAAAAGGTCAGTTATGGTCTTGTCTTCTTTTCCCATGGAAAATTGCTGACTGTTTGACATTGGTATTTTGAGAAATTTGGCCTGTGTGGCTTTACTAAGAAAAAAAAAAGATTTTATCTAGTCCAACCTTTCAAGCATTCAATGGCTGTGACCCTCCAGTTTCATCCTTGCAGCTCATGTTGTTTGCAGGAAAAGGGAAAAGCAAAATAAGCTATGTTTTGCTTGGCTGAGTTTAGTGACTGCAAAAATGTGAGCCACCAGAAAAAAAAAAAGCAGCAATGATTTTGAAAGCTTTCGTAAGTACACTGTAAGAAAATTCTAGGTTCATTGCAAAAGAACTAACCATTTTCTGCTCAAAATTTGCATTTGATAATTGTTCAAAACTTATTACCAAATAAATTTAAAAGCATTATTCTAATTAAAAAAAAAAAAAGGCAAACGAAAGAAAAAAGGAAAGCAGAAGTTAGAAAACTGTCTTCAGTAAGTCCTGTTACCTGCTTTAACGAAAACATAATTTCCTCCTATTGTTCCTCTCACCTAAAATCAGACACGAAAAGCAAAGCAAATAGTAGAGATGTTCAATCTATCAATGTAAATTGGCCCAGTACTGGTATAGCTAGCACATAAATTACATGAGGAAGAAATACACAGTATGTTTGTTCTGCTGTTGGGAAAGTACAGTTCAATTAGTCTGTACTACCATATGATACACAATCTCTCCCTTTCTGTGGGAAATAATTAGGGAACAAGATGTAGCGTCTGAAGAACTCATGCCTTTGAAGAACATGACAATTTTTGAATAAATAAGAAGGAAGATGTGAAAGTTACTGTATATCCTTCTTCTCACTGTGGGGAACTGAACAGACCTTTCCCTGTCTGGTTGTTTAATTTGCTCATTTGTAGAAACCTGCTCTGAGAGTCATGCTGCATGTTGTATGACTGTCTGGGAAATGGGGAGAGGAGAGGAGAGGAGAGGAGAGGAGAGGAGAGGAGAGGANCTGGACAGGAGAGGAGACTGGACAGGAGAGGAGACTGGACAGGAGAAAAAGTGATGACAAAATGATGGAAAATGGCAGATGGAAAGTGGTGATTAGGGAAGTGTCCAATACCCACAAAAAGTGAGTGTGGCTAATCTGGTGTGTGTCTTCTACAGAGTTAGAATCATCATCAGTACTTGGGGGAAGACTTATCCTGTTGCTTAAATTGTGTGCTTCATCACTCTGTAGACATCCTTTTAGAGTTTCTGATGAGTGAAGGGCTTTTTTAGTGGAGGAAAAAAAGCTTCGTTTTGAATGTCAGTAGTTCCTTATGTTTGGTTTTTTTTTTATTCCCACAGTAAGAATTCAGGAAAATATATTACAACATTTTGAATTCAGACAGACAAGTATATACTCAATGGAAAGTAAGTTAATTAAGATATCTAGCTAGCTCTACAGACAACCATATATTATGCATGATTTGAAGAGGAAGTAACTAAGCAATATATTCTGGGCTTTACTTCCCTCTTTATCCACAGAATCATTACTAGAGCAAGTTCTTCTCTGCTGTAATTCACTGTGTCTTCTTTGGTTCTTATTCAATAATGCCAACTTATATCTTATAAAAGCTGAGATGAGACAAATTCTGCTCATCAAATATTATGGAGCTTGAATTAGCTTAACGTTCAATGTATTCTTACAGTACTATCAAAACCTTGCACACTTACCTTTCAGAAAAATTTCCACAAGTATGGGGTATACAAAAAGCCCCTCAAAACTTGCACAAGGCAAAATTGTTTTTATAATTATGGGAAATCCTCCACTAGCATGTTAATCTTTTTAGTTAGCAGTCAAATCTGAGGCAATGTCAAAAAAAGCTTGGCCATGTGGCTGAACTATCCTTCCAATTAAGTTTTCTAATTATTGGCCAGAAAACTTTTATATTTTTCCTTGTACAGCAAACTGGGGCACCTAGAATCAGATTTCAAGACTTAATCATCCATATTACTATTTACTATCTTGAAAAGATCTAGAATTGTAGCTTTTAAAGCACTGAGTTAAAAATACTTTACTAATTATTGCAATTTTCTCATATGTGCAATTTCCAAGTGGCACTATAAATCAGTGTGTTTGTATAATGAAAGTATGTAATTGTCAAAGGTTAGCCAGCTGATAAAGTCATTTAATGAATAACTGATATGCAGGTAAATAATTTGAGCTAATTCATCATATAATCACAGTATATCTACAATACCTTACACAGATCACACATACTTTTGACACATATTTTACAAAATTTGGTTTCAAATAGCATGTAACGTAAGTGATACAGGGAAACTCAAAATGGTCAAGATTTTTTTTTCTTGTGCTCTAATTACATTAGTATATCTAATATACCTAGTATGCCATCTTTTTAACTTAAAATGAAACATACTTTAAAAGATGGTATATTTAGAAAACTTTAGAACATGGTTCTAAATTTATTTTTAAAAACTTTTTGTTAAAAAAAAATTCTAAAGAAAAACAAGAGACTAGTATGCACAATATGAATAAGTCCTAATTTGGGTCTACAGCTGCTGTTTGCATCAATTAAACATCAATAAATGTTGTTAAAATTGAATCTCAGCTTTCTAGAATAAAGACTATATGATGCTGACTATACAAGGACTATAAGATACCGAGAACCTGACCTTCAGAGAAGGCACTTCAAGTCCTGCTGTTCTGGAGGAAGCTGCTTACAGCATTACTTGCAGGATAAAATGTGATTCAATACTGCACATCCTAGCTCTTTCATTCTTAGATATAAGGCTTATTCCCCTCCATGAAACCATTAAGACATGCCAGGCAGTGCAAAGTTACACACTGGGAGAAGCAGCTTACAAAAGCAAGCATGTCTAGTCTAAGGAAGGCTTGCAAAACAGTATCTCACCACTGCAAAAATGCTCAGTATATGGTCTGGTCTTTGTGAGACAGCAAAATCTCTTTATTTTCTCTCTTCATTTGGGAAGAACAACAATGTAGTTTGCACTGCTCTACACTCCATAAGTGTAAGGACTAAATCTCAGATCTACTGACATATATTATAAAGGAGCTCTTGTCCTCTCCTGTCCATAGCAGAAAAATGGGGCTCAGTTAAGCCTTAGAGATAAACTCCAATTAGAAGAAAAAATCCTAACTCCATAAATTTTCAGGAGCTTGTTTCAAACACTGAGTTTGCCCAAGGTATCATAACTATTGGGAAAGTACAGATCCAACAGCAGATAACACAGGCCAGTGTCTTTCTTGACGTGAATCTTATCATAATGATATTTTCTATTCTGTCACTCCCCTAAACGCATCAGGATCTTTCATGTCATTTTCTAACACTTTCTGCATTATGCAGATTTTATAATGTTACATACATGTCATCATTCATTAAAATCTGGAAGCCAGCAGATGAACATATATTGTTGGATGCTGGTATCAGGCAGGCAAGCTGAGGTGCTTTGAGGTCGCTGTTTTCAGCTGTTCCTGAAAAAATGAAGATTTTTTCCAAAGGCCCCTGTTTGTCACGGTCCTCATCTTCTTGCTGGCTTTCTGCCTCAATGATGGACTCTGGCTCTTCATATTCTAGCTTGGTTTGCAGCACTATATGATCAGTTTTGTCTAGCCATTCCTAGGAAAATTAAAATGTTGATGTTGGCAGAGAAGAGATATCAGTTAAAAAAAACTGGATGTACAGACACTGATTTTCCTTTCATGGTGATATCTCTCCAGGATAAGCCACAATGGAGAAGATGAAAAGGAAGCAATACAATGAGCAGGACATAAGAGAGCAGAATGGAAGAAACACAGAATGGTAGAAAAACAGATAGGATTCCAGAAGTGCATACAAAATCCTACTTATTCTTGAGAAGACATTAAATATGTCCTTGTATTTAATCAAGACCTTTAGAAAATCTTGGATGTGTGAAATATCTGGTGCTACCTCCTTGATAGACTTAAGCATTCTTTGACTCAAGCCCTGACTTAATCTAAATTGAAACTGAGTTTACATGGAGATTAAGGCAACATAGCATATCTGTATTAAAGCTTCAGTATTAATTTGAATTTGTACTTTTCTTATTCAGCTTGAGTTTAAAGCCATATTCTATACAGAAAGTTGTCAGCTTGTCACTAAAAAATTATTGCTGCTCTTTGATATTGTCGTTTGGTTTGTAAATGTAAATAACCTGTTTCCCCTCAGAGGAAACTTTATAGTAATTAAGGTAGACATTAATACAGTTAATACAGAAAGCTACACCGCATATATATTGTCAGGGACTCATAAGAAGCATTAAGAAGATAAAAGCAAAAACTGTAACCTATTCATTTGATAGCCAGGTTTAGTGACTATGCACCTCTATGGCTAAGAGAGGATGCTTCCTTCTGTAACTTGATTCCTGCGTAGGTGTGAGCGCCATCACTGGCTCAGTACTCAC
>WEIV01026142.1:46092-102457 GCA_013390005.1 Calyptomena viridis
ATTGTGAGCCATCAGGAACAAAGTGGATAGAGTTAAACATGGTCAATTAAACATCCATATGAACTTTTACGATAACTGAAGACAGAGCACAATAGTGTAACATTCATTTGATGCATGACCCCAGCCTCTTTTGTGGTCACCCCTTCCCCGTTTGTCCTTAGACAATATATATAAATATTAGCTATTACCTAATAATGTGCCATTCATCCAAAATGTTTCTGCTTCCCAGTCACTGCTGTAATTAACTACATTGCAGTAGGGTACTAGCCTCTTCAGTCTGACCCGGAAAGAATAGCATTTTCTTGGATCAAAGCCTTGATCTCCAACACTGCAGCACGTGGAAGTTCTGGACTGAGAAGGAAGGTATATTGTCGTTAGTTCTGGTTTTCAAGACAGTGCTTCAGAATGCTACACTCAGTCATGGTCACAACTAGGACAAGGTATAGACCAACCCAAAACCTCAGAACTGAATGTTGACTTCTCTATGTTTTGAGGAATTCAGATTCTTGATTGACCTTTTATTATTCATATCCTTTCTTCTTTGTATGATATTGAGTTGGTCATAACAACCATCACATATTGCACTGTGTTACAGCTACATATTTACTATATACAAAGATACCTTGATCCACAAAATATTTACAAGTTATATTTGAGACTGGAAAGATATAAGCTGATGAAATAATATTTGGGAATACTTGTCAGTTAATTTTGGAATAAATAAAAGTTCCACGTAATTTATTCTTTTTATTAAAAATGGGATGTCCAACTCACTTGCCACCCTTTGTCAAATGTGCTTTTGTATTGAAGCTCAAGTCTCAAGCACTTCACAGCCCTCTTGGGTTTATTACAGCTCACAGTGACAGTGTTCTCTTTCCAGAAGAAGGTCACATTTTCTGGTCGATTAGGCTTTACTAAGAAGAATAGAAACAAATTTTGCTATGGTCTCTGAAAAAGAAGCACCTCACAGTTAAAATTATTGTTGTTCCTTCACTGACTCAATGTTTCTCTGAGTAGTAATTGAAGAATGTGGATTTTCTTCTTGGAGAATTTTCTTTGGTAGCTGATCTCCCTACTAACCATCAGAGTGGAGCCTGATACCATGACACTGCTCACCATTCAAGGTGCCACATTAAAGGGAGTTACTATCTCATGTCAGGAACCTTTTGCAAGTACTTAAGGAAGGGCTCCAGTCTCCTCATACTCCCTGCAATCAAGAGAAAGAGAAAGGTTTCTTCATTGGAAATGAAGTGACTAATTCAGTATCATAAAGCCTCCAAGACACACTTGTGCAGCTTCTGGAGGCTATGTGGGATATGGTGGGGCATCTGCAAAAAAGCACTGGGTTCCTACCTGTGCACAACTGAATCTACCCCTCACTATTTTCAGACAGTCTGAAAGCAATGCCATGGCTTGAACTATGCAGCTGGTTAGTCTTCAGTAGTGGGAAGTGAAGGGGTGAGAAGAATGCTACCTGCTTCCTCAGTCCTAGTTGACTTTTTGTGTTATGAAAATTCTGCCTTCCTAATTTAAAGACTTAGTCTGCTCATTGATACTTGTGCTTTTTTAACTAACCCTTTTGAAATTCATTTTATTACCACTGGGTGTCTAACAGCCAAAATTTGAAGATCAGGCTGCAGTTTTCTGTAATTTAGCAGATATTGTTAAAGTTAAATATATTATATTGTCAAAGTTCAATGCTTTGACAGATTTTTGTTTAATCCCTTTTGCTAAAACATTATAATAATTTTGGAATATTTTTTCTTTTTTTTCAGATAATTATCCATTGTATATTTTCTGTGTGATTTGTATCAGGAAAGTGTGGTAACTGTAGAATTCCAGAAGATTTTGATAAACTATCTCATACTAGATGTGAAATATGTATCTGGGGACAGGAAGGACTTAGCAGAAACAGGAATACCTCTTTCTAGTAGTAGTAGGATATAACTTGTATTGTATTTTACTCTGTCAGGCTGTACAGAGCTACTCAACTAATTTCTGTTGATATCTTTGATATGAAGTAGTTTGCTGCCTCACATTGCATGGAAGAGGACAAAATAATGGAAGTTTCAGAATATGAGAAAGATCACACAGTCTGCACTAAGAAAAAAGCTATCAACTGTTATTCATTTTCATGGTGTCAATATTGAGCAGACCTGCACTAAACAAAGCACACTCATATATTCTTTTTTTAGTAATTTCGATCTGATTTTGAAACTGTATTTTGTGAAAAATTTGAGTGCTCTGTGTTCTATCACGCAGTTCAGCTGTACCCTGTAACTACTGATGACAGCAAGGAACAAATATCAACATGAAATAAGTATAGTTTAGTTTTGACACACATACAAATAACATTTTATATGCCGATATAACTGATTTCTTCTCAGATAACTGGAGAATCAGTGAGGATATTAGGACTACCAAAGTAGTAGTGATTTTACATACTTACTATAAAAATCAGATTTTAGTTTTTTAGAAAAAAGCTCTTTGCTTCCATTGTTGTTCCTGATAGAGATGCCAAGGGTGGGTCCTTCTGTCTTAAAAAGACATCCAGAATTATAACCTTGATCCAGTAAATAGGTGGGACATGGCTTCCAAACTTTGTCCTTGCCTTCATCAAATCTGTAATTTAAATAATATTGGTAAATGGAAAATTTACCAATTAGCACATGTCAATTCAATTTATTTTGTTACTGTTTTGGTTTGGTTTTTGTTTTGTTTTGTTCGTTTGTTTGTTTGTTTGTTTTCCAAATAAAGCTAGCAAGGTAAGTCTGAGCATGGAACTTCTTGAAGTGACAAATTTCATAGTGGTGTGAGAGAATTCATCATGCAAACCTCATTGAAGTTCCAGCCCTGGGTTTTGATGCAGTCTGAAATAATCAAGTTTCCTTCATGTTGTTGTTTTCTAATAGGAAAATTACCTGCTCAAACAGATGCTTTCATGATCCTGTTTCCAAGACTGTTCTGCATAAAGTTCTTTCACACATATGACCCAGAAAGAAAAGATAATGCACTATGACTGGTTTTAACCAAAATATTAAATTTCTGTTAGTCATTAATGATGCCAGTAAGGAAAATACACACACACATATGGAAAAGCCTCTTTCATTACTGTAATTAGAATTAACTCTTAGGACAATGGCAGAAGAGGGACAAACCTTTCATATAATAACTGTGGTGACTGACTACTCACCAGGCTTATCAATTTGTACACTTCTGTAACAGGTTAGGAACATAAACAGGTTTTATGCTGGATATTAACAAATGTTAAATCACAGAAGACTTAGAGGGACATAGATATTTCAGCCTCTCAAAGTAAACCCTTCACAAGAGAAGAATAAGCAATGACAATACTCACGTGTAAGAAAATGACACATTCTCATTGGGAAAAAGCTCTCTTGCTGCCCATGTGATCTGCATCTTCTCATTATTGAAATTGATTATTGTGGTGTTGATGGCATCTTTCCAACCTGCCCAGGACAATGACAGAGAATACAGTTTCAGGAATGAATACGAAAAGCAACCCTTGACATTCACAGGCAACCAGTACTTCAAAGATATGTATGCAATAAACTCAGATCATCATAAAATAAGAAATAAGAACATCTAAAACACAACGAAACAGAGTAAAATAACCTAGAGATGTTGAAATTCTACAGGCAGAGTCATTCATATCTTCTGATAATAGAGAATAGAAGGGACCATTCCCCTCCCTTTATTTATGATGGATTTTTTATGAATTCAGCTGCAACATCAAGGATCATTCTCAGTTAACATGCCAGCTTTTCCACAGTAAGTGCAATTATTTAAGATCTTCTGCTAATTATGATCCTAGAGGCATAGAATACACCCAAGCAACACATTTATGATTATTCTTTCTATTATGATAATGGATAGATTAAAAGGTCAAAAATATTATAAATAGGCAGTCCTGGGCTAAAAAAGGGTGACAGCAACTTTTTGTCTGAAGATGACCTGCTGGTCTAGTTGGTATGCAGTATGTTGCAGTGCTGTAGGACACATACTAGTGCCCTGGAGCAAGAACTTCAGAGGGAATTATGCAAGTCTACATCTTCTGTAAAACCAGACAGGGATCAGTAAGGTTCTGCACAAGACTTTAACCTCGCAGACACTGCTGGGAATCTAATTCTTCTCAGGACAGAAAAGCATGGAAAATACCACTATGGTATGTGGAGAAAGCACTTCTACAGGGGAAAAAAAAAAAAAAAAGAAATTTCCTTGAGCAACGAATTATGCAGATACAACCATGAGCAAGAGTATGAGAAAGTACACTCCACCTCCAAGCCATTTTTCAAAGTTTATTGCTGAGAAAAAATGCTATTGAAGAGGAACATGTAAAAAGGTTTAATGTCATGGAATAAATTTAAAAAAAAGAAAGACAAAAAAGAAAAAGGAAAGGCAGAATGTCAATCTGCAAAGATAACAGAATGGAACATGCATGTACAGGAACAGTTGCAACATCATTGATGCATAACAAAGAAGAAAAACCACTTTTGATTTCCTTACACTGATGAAATCTGATAAGGAACCACATGTTGAACTTCCACATATTGCAGTACACTGCACAGAAACTACTGGAGAACAAGACTCAGATCTGAACCTATAATCTTTAGTTATCTTCAATGCTGCTGATCTATGAAGAACAGTTTCATATTTTTAGTAGGAAGAAATGCAGGCAAAAGTGGAATTCATTGCGCACACAACTCCTGAATTGAATGCACAGGACAGAGACTGAATAGAAAATCTCTTTTCAAGAACAGTAACAAGGCAGCAAGGGAGAGTTTTTTATATACCTTTTGAAACAAGATATAATCCTTATAGCATAAGTCTTAGAATCCATGAGACTGAGTGGTCTACTTTTTTTTCAGAAGACTGCTAACTATTCCCGGGCATCATGACATTTTGCATCAAATAAGCATCGCAACTGTAATTTTCAAATTTTGTTCCACAAAGTCACGTCATCAGTACAGCAGGGCTATAGGTAATTGCCATCTCAGGGCAGGGAAGTCACATTTCCTCACAGGATAGCCAGTAACTCACAGGAGCAATTAATCCTGGAGAATCAGGTAGTGCAGCATTGTTGAAGATGGTATTTACCATACAGAGAGCAGAACAGAGATGATTTATAGATTGATGTGTTCATAACTTTAAAGCATTTCTTTCTCCTCATAAAATGAGTGACAGACAATTTGAGATAAATTGACAAGACTAAAAATTAGATTATTGGTGTATATGTTGGGCTTTATGATAGATTTCTGTAATAGTCCATTTACCTTTGGCAAGCTATAAGTAATGGCATTGTAGACAAATACCTGAAGTAGAGATGTTCTACTGTTCTATAGTAGCCAATAACTGGTCTTCAATGTCATTATTAATTTTTCAGTTTAATAGTATTTTTATCTTGACGCTTTCTCAGGAACAAGGTATAGCTAGTATTTCCCCCTAGTGTTCATTCTTTCAGAATACTAAGTGTGGAAGCCTTACATGGAATGTGTTTTATCCATGTTTGTTCATTGTGAAGGCTAGCCTTTGTTGGATGCAATCTACTCTGTTATAACATATACTTTAAGTAAGTAGTCATGCTTAAAGAAGAGACATAAGTTTAGTGAGTTTTGTCTTCATTTTTAATTAGAAAGCTTTCATAGATATCTGTTATTACTTTTTTCTTTTTTTTTGCATTTATTAAAGAATCCACTTCCATTTCTGCTGGATAACAATTTTTGTTTGATTCAGTTTTCATCAAAAAAGTACTGAACATTTTAACACAGGAGGTAAAGTACACACAGAAATATTGCTAGCTACTATATACATTTCTTAAATAAATATCTGGGGATTTAAACTTACCAGAAGATTTTGATTGAGAGGCCACAAGGTTGCCCAGTGTGAAGATCATTGAACATGCTTGAAGAATGAGTCTCATGGTTGGAATGACATGACAGACTGTGAAGAGATGACTAATCGTAATCTCTGGACTTACTTTTTGATCACTTGATACCAGAAGCTGGAGGGAACTGGAGGAAATGACTACAGGAAATAATTTACAGATCTCTAGCTATAGACAAATCATAAGTGCAAGGATTCTTCATACTATTAAAAACAAAACAAAACAAACAAACAAACAAACAAACAGAAAACCAACCAAAAAACCAACCAAAAACCAAACCAAACAAAAAACCCCCAAAATTAATTCCTCAGAATATAAGTATCTCCTTTGTGAGCTTTATTTTCTCAAAGCTATATCAATCAGAGGAACCGTAGGTCTGATCCAAAAAAAGACAAGGTAGCTGTGCATAGGTGTGACCACATAGAATCACAGAATCACAGAGTCACAGAACGGGCAAAATTGGAAAGGACCACAGTAGGTCATCTTGGCCAACCTCCCTGCTCAAGCAGGGTTATCCTAGAGCACATGGCACAGGATTGCATCTAGATGGTTCTTGAATATCTCCAGTGCAAGAGACTCCATAACCCTGTTAGGCAATCCATTCTAGTGCATGATCACTTGCACAGTAATGTAGTTCTTCCTCATATTCAGGTGGAACTTATTGTGCAGCAATTCTGCCCATTGCCTCTTGTCCTATTGCTTGGCAACCCTGACAAGACCCTGAGTGCATCCTGTTGACACCCTTCAGACACTTATAGACATTGATGAGGTCCTCTCAATCATCTCTTCTCAAGGCTAAACAAGACCAACTCTCTCAGCCTTTCCTTGTAAGAGACATGCTCCATTCCCTCAATTATCTTTGTAACCCTCTTTTGGACCTGCTATAGGAGCTCCATGTTTCTTATGTACTGAGGAGCCCAGAATTGGACACAGCACTCTCGATCCAGCCTCACCAGTGCTGAGAAGAGGGGCAGGATCACCTCACTCGACCTGCTGGCAATGCTCTTCCTGATTTACCCCAGGACACCATTTGCCTTCTTGGCCCTAAGGGCACACTGCTGGCTCATGGAAAGCTTGCCCACCAGGACTTCCAGGTCCTTTTCCACAGAGCTGCTTTCCAATAGGTCAGTTCCCAGCCTGTACTGCTGCCAATGGTTACTCATCCCTAGGTGCAGGACTCTGAATTTCCCTTTGTTGAATTTCAGACAGTTCTCTGCCGCTCTCTCCAATCTGTTGAGGTCCTTCTGAAGGACTGCACAGTCCTCTGGTGTATCAGCCACTTCTCTAAGCTTTGTGTTGTCAGTGAACTTGCTGAGGAGGCATCTGTCCCTCCATCCAAGTCGTTGATGAGTAAGTTAAACAATACTGGGCTCAGTATTAAACCCTGGGGGACACCACTAGTGGTAGGCCTTCAACTAGACCCTATGTCATTGATTGCAACCCTCTGAGACCTGCTTTTCAGAAAGTTCTCAATAACATCTCTTTTTCCTAGCAGGTCTCAAGCTTTTTCCATTCTTGCATCAGAAAAAGTAGAGTAACCTTCTTCTCATGCAGGGACATTCTTGGGCAGAAGAACAGCTCAGTCATGCTGCATGTAAAGTGCCCTGGGCACACACACCACACTGCCTGCCAGAGACTGCATTTTGCTGTCATTTTCTCAAGTAGAAAGAGTAGAAGTTTGTCTGCACCACATGGTACTAGGTAGGAAGCTGGATCATGGCTGGGAATACACCCAGAATTGCTGCCATAATTTCTTTTTAGGCTTGTTTTCATTCATCTCAGAGCTTTTCCTAAAATTTTCACTGTCCTTTTAACCCAACAGTCCTGTTTGATGATGTGACAAAGATGAAAAGGGTCTCATCTGACAAAGTCATCAGCTAGGTAATGCAATACCAATTTTGTATCTAGCTATTCAATTTTTCTTGAGTTAACTCAAGTTAACTTTCACTGTCTTATCCATTGCGTGTCCCAGGAACACCCATTCAAATCTCAGTGATTCTTGGAAACCCCAGCACAACTGTCTGACACACATATAGCATTCTGTTAACTATGTAGCCCCTCCTTCGGTCAAATTCCTCCAGGGAGGCATTAATTCCTGGAACTAAAATAACAAGCAACAGAGGAGTGAAATACTAAACTAGGTCATAGGTAATAGTTAATGGAAAGCTGAAATCCCTAATGGTTTCCACAGTCAGCATTGCAAAAACCAGTGAGATAAATAAACAAAGGCAAAGATCAAAAATCCTTTGGTTCCCCAGGACATGGCAACTCCTCGTTGCCTCTGTTTAAGTTAAAAACATATTTTCCTTCCAAAAATGTGTCTCGTCTTTCCTTACAGAACACACGAGTGTGATAAAGGTGAATTTATCCCTGTCTGCTTTTCACACAGACAAAACACCCTGGACTGCAGACTTCCTAAAGTAGTTCATTCTTTGGAGGAAAAGGCTATGGGAAGACACCATACAAAGAAATTGTATCTAAAATGTCTTCTGGATTATAATTATTCTGATTTTGAGATGCTACAGCTAAAACAAGATTAATTCTCAAGAGACAACAGTGCATTTGCACTCACCATTTCCTTCTACCAGGTATTTTGGTACCACAAGCAATCATCCCTCCCACCAGTCTTGACTTCTTTCTCAGATACTGAAGGCCTCTTGAAGTAAAAAAAATTTCTCTTTTTATGACTCTTGAACCCAAACCACAGGCTTGGGGAATAAAATAAACCTAACTGGGTCAGACAAACTATTTGCATACAGCTGATGCACGGTCTATCTATTTTTGCTACTGCTGACAGAAACATTAGATTTGGCACTTGAGGGACATAGGGCCTAGGCTCTTCCCACCTCTCCCTCATGCAGACAGACACTGACCCAGCCACCTGCCACAGGTTCTGGAAGCCAGCTCTGGTTACCTGGTTTGATTTTGTTCAGGATCCCAGTTCATAAACTGAAAAGCTGCCCATGAGCCATGGGATCTGTTCTTTAGAAGCATCACTGATTATCTCGCCCATATTCTCTGGGTCATTGCTCCCAAGAGGACACGGACAGAGCATTATAAGGTGTCCCCCCTTCAGGGCTCACACAGTGCAGTGTTGGCCTGTGAAAACAAGATTCATTCTAATAGTGCAACTTCATGCAGTAACAGGAAAAGCACATGGTGAGGGTGAGCTGAATATTAGCAGCCAGGGCTTCTGATGATGACTGCCAGTAGATAAAATTCTTAGCAAGTCACATAGATGATGAAAGCAATGCAAGTAATGTAAGTGAATTAAAAGAAACCCTTTTACTTCATTTTGCATCAAAACCATACAAGGCCTTGGCACTTGGCCAGCTCCTTCACCCATAGCAGAAGCTCTTGGATGGCTGCACTTGCCAGTTACAACCTCCAGCACCCTCACTGACATTTGTCAGCTTCCTTCCTCTCTTTTTATTCCCTTTTCTGTTATTTCATTGGTGGTGTTCAGTGGGTCTTTGGTCACCACATAATTTAGCAAAGCAAATTGTCTCAGTTTACTTTTTCCTTCACTTAGAACCAAAACAATCAACATCCCCCGAGTAACTTTCATTTAATGTTACTTACTTACTTACTCACGGCCTTGGTAACAGACTCCACATAAGGCCCTGCAAAAGAGCAGGGGCCCTGCAAAATAGCAGGGATTATTTTTTTTTTTCAGAGGTGATGCCTTGTAACTTTTAACATTAAATGGAAATTATTTCAGTGTGCTTCAATTGAGTGAGATAAAGGGAACAGTGACCCATTTATATAAAATAGAGAGTCCCATCACCCCATAACAAATCAGTTTAGTCAACTTGAGATGGTGCAGCCCTTTGTTATGACAGGAGAACGTGATTCCCTGTTTTAATTTGCTACAGAACACACGTGTAAAGACCTCTACTGTACTCTCTAGACATACCTTCTATCCATGGGAGAAGCTATGGGGAGTAATCCTCAAGTGTCCCTGATGTTCTTAAATTCACGCTGTTGTTAATCACTTCAAAAAGTGTCACTTGCTGGTCTTTCCTTATATCACCATGGCTTGGCCTTTCCTAGCATTTTTTTTTATGAATGACAGGAAAACAATGAAGGGAAAAAAACAAGAGAAGATGGCAGGCAGTCTGCATGGATGAGCAAGGAGCTCCTGTCTGAAAACAGACACGAAAAGGAAGAATATAAGAGGTGGAATCTGATTGATCTTGCAGGGATAGGGTTAGGAAAGTCAAGACCAACATGGAGTTGAGCCTGTTAAGGGATGTGAAAGGCAATAAGAAAGGATCCACAAGTACATAAAACAATAAAAGGAAGACTAAGTAAGACATGGACCTGCTGCTGAATGAGGAAGGGAACTTGACACAAATGATACAGAAAACGCTGAGGTACTCAGTGCCTTTTATGTTTCAGTCTTTACTAGCAAGACCAGCCTTCAGAAATCTCAGGCTCTTGAGACCAGCAGAAAAGTCTGGAGCCAAAAACACCACCTTAGTAGAGAAGGACCAGATTAGTGAGCACTTTATCAAACACCATGTCCATAAATCCATAGGATTTATCCATGTCCATAAATCACAGGATGGATACATGACTGCTGTGGGACCTTTTTAGATTGCATTGATTCCTGAGAACTGGAAGAAACCAAACTTTGAAAAGAGAAAGGAGGATTGGGGAACTGCAGGCTGATCAGACTCACCTTAATCCCTGGAAAGGTAAATCTGGAAACCATTTCCAAATGCATGAAATAATGCTCAGGCAGCCTAATAGTATTCTACAACAAGGAGACTATCTTGATGAATGGTTGAGGCAAGGGGAGCAGTGGATATTGTTTGTTTTCACTTTAGTAAGGCATTTGACACTGACTTCCATAACATCCTCAGTGTTAAGGAATCTTTCCTGCTGACAATCCGGAAGCCACTCTGGCTCCCACCACCAGAGACTTTAACTGTTTGGTTTGAAGCTCTTTTGCAGTGGGCTGCTCCAGTGAGACAATGGGTGCCCCACTTGACTCCCTACACATCCCACCCACATACAATCAGACAAAGTTGCCTTACCAGCTCGGCCCCAGGTTTCCCATAGCAGAGTATCAGACATCTAGTTTCTTAAAGCAATTTATTCACAATGCAGTAACACAGATACACCTCGAGCTGGGTGCCTTCAAGGAGGTATTCTAAATAACCAAATCCCTGGGCTTTTATACCCTTCTAGTCTCTTTGAATCATAGTCCGGGGTCTTGCTGCTGAGTTTTTGGCTTCTGCTGTTGTCTCTGTTGTCTCTGAGTGTCCAGTCACCTGACTGGTGCCATTTGGTCCTTGTGCCATTTGTTGTGCAAAAGGTCAGTGCCCATTTCGGATATTTTGCCTGGGGATTCAGCCACTTTCCCCTAGAGCTCAATCTGCAGCTTGCACTTCAGCTTGCACACCAAGCTGAATGTATTCCTCAACAATAGAAAAGTTGACAAAGTACAGGTTAAATAAGAGTTGAGATGGATTGAAAATTACCTGGGCTACCAGGTCCAGAGAGCTGTGATCCATGGTGTGAAGTCCAGTTGGAGGCCAGTAACTCATGATGTGCTCCAGAGGTCAATACTGTGGCTAGTACAGGTTAACATCTTCATTAATGCCCTGGAGGCAGGGACAATGAATTTGTACTCTCAGGGAATTTTTATCCTTTGCAGATGATAAAAGGCTGTGGGGAGAGGCAGATACACTGGATAGTTGTGCAGCCATTCAGAGGAACCTTGAGATGCTGGAGAGCTGGGCAGAAAGGAACCTCATGAAATTCAGCAAAAGGAAATGCAAAATCCTGTTACTAGGAAGGTGTAGCACTAGGCTCCAGTACATGCTGTGGGTAGACCAGCTGGAAAGCAGCTCTGTAGGAATGGATCCTGTTCTCCCAATGTACAAGATGAACAAGAGTCTGCAATGCACTGTGGCAGAAAAGAAGGTCCACGGCAGAAATAAGCTGCTTTTTTAATGGATCACACCTGAATCATGAAGAAGTCTTTTATGTTTGGGAACCAACTCAATGTGTTAAGAAACTGTGGAAGGTATACACTGAACAAATCTGGGTGCTACAGAAATAAAGAAAAGGATGTCCTGTTGAGGACAGTCATATGCTGTGCAGGGCATTTGTCTGCACACTGGAAGTTCTTCACTTTGATAATGTTTGGTACTGACATTAACAGCTCTCATATAAATTTCAAGTCCTTACCTGAAAGAATAAGTGTGCTTGGTCAATGGAAAAAAACCAACAACAACATTAATGTTTCAATGTTAACTAAAAAAAGTTAGTGTTTAAAACATAACATAGAATATTTCAGTTGGAAGTAGCCTACAGTGATCACCTGGTTCAACTGTCTGACCGCTTCAGGGTTAACCAGAATTTAAAGCATGATATTAAGGGCATTGTCCAAATGCCTCTTAAACACTGACAAGTTTAGGGCATCAATCATCTCTGTAGGAAGCCTGTTCCAATATTTGACTCCCTCTCAGTAAAGAAATGTTTCTCAATGTCAAGTCTGAACTAAAAAAAAAACAAAAACAAAAACAAACAGAAAAACCAACAAAAAAACCCCAAACCACTAAAACCAAACCAAACAAAAAACAAAAAAACCACAACCAACCAAAAAACTTTTGGATGATGTTAAACATCTTTTTAAAAAAATCAGACATAAGCAAGGACCCTTACAAAACATAAAAATTAAGAATGAATAGTTCAAGTTCAGAAGCACTGAAATATTATAATTAAATATATAATACATAATGTTATATAATTATATAAATACTATAATTAAAAATTAATGGCTAGCATATAACAGTTTGTTTATTAGAAGGGATTACCTGTTTCATTTAGAAGAAGTCTTTTCATTTATCCAGTCAATATTGCACGTTTTCCTTTTTACCATACTGCTTTGTTAAATTTTATCCTTGCCATGTCTACCCTTAAATTAATTTACATTAAGTAACAAATTTATATTCTATGTGTTATGCTTTTTTTTCCTGGGGAAGAGAATAATGGAATTACAAATTCAGGAATGCAACAGAACCCATTTCTCTTTTGAGGACATCCTCAATTTTTAGAGTATTTTGCATCAAATGGAAATCTGACAGTCACTTACTCTTCCTCTTTTCCCATCTACTTATGTCAACATCACATGTGGTGTCCCTTCAACTACAAAAGTCAAAACACTGTTCTAGTCCCACATCTAAACAGAAAAGATGGCAAAGCAAATTTTACCATACAGGCTTTAAAATAACCTCTAGAAGACAGAGTAGTTGTGTACAAGTGCATTTATAATCATCTTTTAATTACATAACTTTAAGATTATGTAAGATTAAGATCCTCAAGATTTAATGATACACACTAATAATAAATAAGTCAATGTAATTACATCATTACAGTATTGCAGTCCTGTAATGTTAGGAAATGTTAGAGGGGAAAAAAAATTCTGTGACTTTCAGTTACTCTCCTTTGAAGAAGTCTGCTGCTTCCATCTCCCATTATGGAATATTTTGATTTATTTTTGAAATTTCCAATCCTCTGGCACATTTCTTTGCAAAATACCCAACAGAGCTTCCCCTGTTCTTTCCTGGAAAAAGTGGGGTTCCTGTCATCCAGGAACCATCTTGCATTGCGAGAGGGGCTTTATTTCCATTTCCTCAAATGATAAAGAATGCAACCAAAGAATGAAGCGAATGTAACTTGAACTGATGGTGAACACATATTTGGGAAAAAGGTCTGACCTATTAAAAAATACATAAGCAATAATAAGTAGAAAACTATGGCACATTACATGGGAGAAGAAAAAACCTCAGTACTAATTTAGGAATTCATTTCTGGAAGAAAATATGTTTTACCAAAGTGAGTACATCCTTCTATGTACCTTCCCCACATTTAAAAGAAAAGGTAAAACAGAGACAGTAGGAATCCTCAAACTAGTTACTGGTGTTTCCACTACTAAAAAGAAAGAACAAGCAATGGAGCCAATACAAAACCAGTAATCTTTCCTTCTCCCACCATAAAACTATTTAATCCCCTGTATCTCATTTCTCCTCTGGTCCTCACCTGCTGAAGGCAGTGGGCAGGACACAACAGCAGGAATATATCAGGGCATTATTTAATCTTTCAGAGTTTGAACTGCTTTGGAATATATTCAACAAAACAAGCAAGGCAAAGCAGTGAAACACCTCTTAGAAATTGCAGCCTGAAAGCAGAAGATCTGGTGGTTAAATAACCATTTCAAGACTGGATTGTAAGTTACTCAATGGCTGGGGCTGCACTTCCAAAATCCTGGCCTGACTTTTAAGTCATGAGAAAAATAACACTGTTTCTGAAAATAAAGTTTAATGTTCTGCATGCAAAGAAACTGCATTGACCTATTTATTGCAGAGATTCATGGCTATCACTGTCTCCATTTCAGTTTCTGGAGCCCACAATGGCATTCAGTTCTCATTTAGCAAGCTCACAAGAAACTTAACTTCAGTAGAAGTTAAGATGTTAGAAAGGATAAGGGAGGGAAAGAATAAGATTTGGTCTTGATTTGCTTCTCTATTTGTAGAGAATAGATACTTGTCCCCAAGGGTGATGTGTGAGAGATGAACCTGCAAGGAAAGCAGGTGACAGCCAAGAGGGTGTTGTCTGCAACATGTGGATTAACTCTAGGGCACAAAGAAAACAGGGCATCAGGCAGACACTGACTTAATGCTGGTGTTCTCCTAAGGTGTTGAAGGCTCCTGCACATACTGATGAGTTCAAATGGTCAGGAAAACCCATGAAGTGCACCCTGGGATTTCTAGCTGGCTTGCTTCCCCCTCCTCCCCCAACTGCTGCAGTGATGGGGAGGAGATAAGGATTCAGTTTAAGAGCTCTTCCGGAGAATCATTTGCACTTGCAGTTATATAGGAGATACTGAAAGTGAGATAAGAACTTTAAGAATTACTTTTTCCATACTGCTTTTAGCTTTGTGTGAATGCAGTTGCTTTCATATATTATGACTAAATGTAGTTGGATTTTTCTTCTGCTGAGTGTCGAATTTGACATTCTGAGTCAGATTATTGAACTAGATCTATTTTGCTGTCTACAGCTGTTTGGGCTTTTCATTGGAAAAGGCCAAGTGACGGACTGTTCCTGCTGCCTCTTGTGTGGCTGCAATTGTGCAAGCTACAGCAATAGCAAATCAATGCTCATAACCTTCCAGTTAGCAGCTCATTTCAAGAAGTTGGGACCCAGTTACAACATGCACTGACCTACCTTGAAAAAACCAAGCACTAACAGATTTTACCCATTGATGATATGATGTTGGTTTTTCAACAGCTTGTCAACTGGAGGGTGTGTTGAAACAGGCTGCACGTTTTCCACACTTACTGTCTGTGCTCAGCTTAACAGCAAATGTTGGTGGCATCTGGAACAAAATGTATCACTGCAAAATAATGCTAGATTCAGTAGTTAATAATTTCAGGATGTACTGAGATGACTGCAGATTCTTATCTTTGGAAAGCATTTTAATCCTTTCCTCAGGTATTTGTTTTGAAAGATGCAGGCGCCACACTCATTCCATTTGTCAGGTAGTTTATTGCATTTGCTTTTAGATTTTTTTTAGATAAGATTAACTCTTCACAAGAATAAACTGTCTAATAATTAAAGCATGCTAAGAATTCCATTCTTCTGATTACTACTGAGAAAGGAATTCCAAGAACACAGAATTTTATTTTTTGAACTGAAACTCATCTCAGTTATTATTTTCTTATTGAGAATTTTTATTTGCTTTCTCATATCATTACATTTTTTTTCCCACATTGACTGAGAATCATGACTTTTCACCTCTAGCACACCTAAATTCAATAACAGAAAGATCCGAGAAGCTGGTACTTGAAGTTGAACCCTATGAACCTGTGATACACCAAACAGTTCACTCTAATTTTCACAGTAGATTGAATCTCTCATGAACCAATTGAACTTTCTGCTCCTGAAAACTCTCGTATTCCACCATTGTTGGCACAGTCCTAAAAATCTTACAGACTGCAATCACTGTTTGAATATATTTTAGATTTAACTCTTGAGTTAAAATCTTGCACAACATCTGATAACACCAAAGATATTTTGAACAGTGTTCCCTTGACCTTGAAATCAGGTATTGAGTTAAGTAAAATTAAGATTAAGATCAACAAATATTTTAGGCCAGTTACAGGGCAGTTCAGAATATGAGAGCAGTGGGTCATGAAGGGAAATACGCAGGGAGCAGAGTCTCCTTATGCTCATGTTGCTATCAGAAGAAAGGTACACCTCGGTCACAGTGGTGGATTTGTACCCCTTACTGAGTCAAGGAAATACAAACAGATGCTTTTGCATAAATAGCACAATGCACTGTACAAGTAACATTTGCTACCGATGGCAACTGTCCTTACTTTTCCAGCATGTTGAACACTAATGGGTTTTGCTAGAGTATAAGCTTTGGGAAGGGCTTTTGAATCATGATAAAACTTTGGAGGACCCTGAGAGAGTTCATCTAGAAAAGGTTTGTTCTGAAGACTGTTTTCTGTTCTGAGCAGCAAGCAGGGAGCAGACATCCCTGATCTCGAGGATCAAGAAGTCACCCACATGTCATCTGAAAACGGAAATAAACAAGGCCTTTAAGTTTTGTTCTTGTTCTAGAATGATTGTATTGCTTTTTTTCTTCACTTCTTCTCCCAATTCTTCTAGCTATTCTGAATGCATCCCCTCAAACAGGCATATTTCCACATTAACTTTACCTGTGCTTTGTGAGGGGTGATTCCAATCCTACTAACAGAAAGTACTTTTCACAAAAGCCCGCTGTGATTCTTAAAACAGATTAGATGAGGCACCCTAGCAAGTATTAGCTCTTTCAAGCATTGCTGGAGGCCATCCTAGAAGTAGCAGAGCTTCTTTTATAGCAGTAGGCTGGTGTCAGAGCTGTCATTGCTGGGGGGTCAAGAGAAATCATGTCTTCCAATGCTGCGTCCAGCCCCCTCAGGGGACGGACCCAAAACTCCTCTTCAGCCCTGACTAGCTCCAGCCGTCTGGCTGAGGGGCACCGAGCAGGAGTGGGCCACCCTAGAACTCAAGGTCTCTCACCAGGAGATGACCAGTTCAGAGGTGGCTAAGGCTCAGAGGAAAAGTGCTTTCTCCTTCACCTTTTTGCCTTTCGTGTTCTGGATGCAGCTATTGGAGGACAAGGGATTAAGAAAACAGGAAACAGTTTATTGGGGAAGCTGACCCCTGGAAAAGCCAACCACAGAGAGCATCAGCTATCTCTGTGCAGGGGTTTAAGTATGGGGACAAAATTAGGGGAGGAGAGTGGGAAAGGACCTATGGACTTTAAGGTAAGGAGGGTTTAGGAAAGGGTTACATCGTAGAGAAGCCAGTGGCCTGCAACTCAAACCTATTAGCTGTCGAGTAAGCAGGACTGACATGGAAAGTTCTGGAAGGGTAGGCGGAGTCAGGATACAAATATGGTTTTGGGATGGAATAACTTTGGACCAGGGGAAGGGTTAAGGATAATTAGGAGCAGGATACAGAACAGGAGTGTACAATTGTATGAGAAGGAAAAAGGGGGATCACCGAGCAGTCCATTTAGGGATAAACAAAGGGTTATAGAACTGTACAGAAACAACATGACAAACATAATAAACTGCAGGTGCACACCACCACATTCCAATGACATGCAACAGCTGGGAAAGCCTCCAGCATTTGGCCAGTTAAATGCAAGCAGGTTTGGACTCTGATGAACCACAAAAGGGTTTTTATAACTGAGAACTATTGAAAATTTGGTTCACAAGGCAGACAGGTTTGATACACATTAACTAAAATTTCAAAAGTAAGATTTTTTAATATTCACTCTTGCCTAAAATCAGAGGGGGAGACAAAAAACTGCAAAAACAAATTAATAATGGTGAAAAGAAGAACAGTATTTTAATGAGAGTTTCCAGGATCCAGGAGTGAAGACAAGAGAGAGAAAGAACTAGAGAGAGAAAGAACTAGAGAGAGAACCAGAGAGCCAGAACCAGAACGAGAGCCTGCACCAGAAGCCCTGATCACATGATTCCCTTACATTTATAAGCTTCGAATGCCTACCCCCTTCACGTTACTCAACCACAGTTACTCTTGAAGCGATGTTCTCAATATGCCCAACCAGAGACCTTCTACTTCCCTAAAGCCACCCTCAGGTCTCCCTCCCAGAGCATCCCTAGCAGCTCTGGGCCTCAATGTTTTGTCTTGCTACCCCCGTTATCTACAGAAAGAATGCAAACTTTGCTAGGAAAGGCCTGGTGAAAACCTCTCTAACTGAGGATATACAAGCAACCTAGAATCCTAGAAATATGAAAAAAACTCCAAGGCATCATTACAAAAGAAACATGTAAAATGATCACTTTTTATATCTTACACAAGAAATTGTGTCCCCTATTTGTTAAAAATGGGATCTTGTCAGGCATCCTGAACTACACACAGCTCTCCACATTGTGTCAGGGGCAAAGCAGTTTTTCATTTGCAAACACACATAATAGAGTTATTTGTCATGCAGGCAATACAAGAGGAAAGACAAGCCAACAGTGTCACCTGGCTTTCAGCTCTTTTCCTGATGACCATTTCTTCCTGGATTATGAGGGCTCCATTCTGCTCTCTGTCTCCCATCTCAGAGGCTTTGTATCCTCAGGTCTTACTATTAAAGACAGTTCTTTCCTGATGTTTTTATGTTCTTGAGCTTGTTTGTGTGTGTGCGTGTATGTGTGTGCGTACACGTCTGTATGTATAGCTTCAATATAAATAGACACATAAATACATATATAGTCATATCCCATGATGGATTGTTGCTATATATGCATATGAACACACTCATGTATTTTATCATTTTACCCTGGGACAAATCATACACTTATCTGGATTTCTGGATCCAATGAAATGATATATCAAAAGTCATTTCAGTATACGCTTCAAAATGTTAAGCACTGGCTGGCAAGTGTCCTGACTTATTGGCTGTGCCAGAGGAGGTCTCAGGGAGGCAGTGCTGTGTGCTCACACGAGCGTCTGTCCAGTACTCCTTGAGACCCCATCCGGTATGGGGTCAGGAGCAGCTCTGAGAGAGCAAGAGCTCTAGCTCTGCACTTAGGCTTCAATCAGCCTCTTCCATGGGAAGACACAGCCATTCGAACTCTTATCTTCAAGTGTGAGAATGGGGATGAATTATGTGGGGATAAAGCCCTCCACAAAGTCCTTGAGAGAAAATAGCATTCATGGACTGTAAGTGTGGACTGTCTGAGGAATAAAACAGCTTTGAATACCCAAGTAACTAAAAAGTTGAAAATCAGCTAAATTTTAAAAATTAACATTTGAGTTCATGCAGAGCTGAGCTGAAAATTGTGATGTAGCCAGGCACAGGCATTGAAAAAGCAGAATCAGCTCCATCTCTCCCTTCCTAGCAACACAGCGGTTACGGTGTTTCACCTTCTTAAATTACTCTAATGCTGTGTTTTCATCCCGTTGCATTCTACAACAAAAATGAAGAACAGATTCCTTTAATTTGTTCCATCGATAAGGGATTTTTTTTATTTTAATGTATTTATTCATTTAGCAAACAAAATTCATATGAAAATCATTATCTAAACATATCTAGTTAAATTATTGAAGTATTTAAATCACCAACTGTAAAGCTTTTAGAGGCGAAAATGGTAATTTCTCCAAAGTTCTGATTTCGATAGATGAAAAACAACTTGCAATCACAATAACATATTTAAATAGGTTTTAATAAAAAAAAATAGCAATAAGAATGTCAATAATTGGGAAAGCCAAATAAATAGTCCACAAAAATATGAATCTTGCTTAGAAATTCTTTCCTGTTCAGAAGGTAGCCATGTCTGAACGAAAACACTTATCGAAAATGGTAGGCCTCTTTGAAAACACATGGAAGAACATAAACAGCCTTTAGCTGACACAGGAGGACACAGAAGCTCTATTCCTGTCATGGGAATAATTATTCACAGTCTTCTACAGACCTGATTACAGGATTTCTGATTAACAGAAAAATAAATAGACAAACACAAGTAAATGCACAAGAATGTGCATGGAAGAAAACGTGTTTTTTTAAAGGTGAATGGAAAAGTTTATTGATTTAGAAACTTATGTTGTGCCTCTGTTTTGCATTTGGGTTTCAAATGTCTTCCAAAATACTCTCATGATTTCACACAAAATCAGTGTGACATGAAATTACAGTGACTGTTGATGCAAATGAGGTAATTGTGCCCGCCAATTACATGTTATATGCCTGTTGCCTTGTTTGAATAAGCAATTACTGAATTTATAGAGACAAGCATGTTAACTAGGAATGCATATTAGGCACATAATTACCACCACTTAATTCAGAAAATCAGGCAAAGTAGAATTTAGCTGGGGGAATAGTTATGAATCTTGGCATTTTTCCTAGGCATAAAATTCTAGTTTCATTATAGGAATTTCTTGCATTTATACCAGCTTATGCCCCAAAGTGATTTAGAAAATTAAATAAGCTCGGTAAAATCAGACATATGCCTAGCTAAGAATATGAATGGCCATTTTGATTACTTTGGCACTCTTCAAGTTTTAGTGCAAAACTTACAGAAGCAGAGTTACCTGCAGAGAGCTGTTAATTTTCTACTGAACTTTAGTTGCACCACTGCAGATTTAACAGTCCTACATACTGCAGGGCAGAGGAAAGAGTGAAGAGCCAACACATGAAAAGCAAAATTTTAGCCAGAGGGATGCTTGACTCTTTCTACCTTTGTATGCTTGGCATCATTGATTGTCATTTTTATATCTGATCTGAGAAGTGCTGTCAGCCAGTGCCATGACATCACTCACAGAGCGGCGCCAACTCCTGGATCATCCAGTCTTTCAGAGTGCTTTGACCACTGGCTGATCCAGATAAATTCATCAGTGATTTCTAAGTCTCAAAATATACATACATAAAAAACTCAATTCTATTATAGCTTTTGCTGCAAGTGGAGCTATAATATGCATTTGTTAACTTGAAAAGCAAAAGTTTGTATTTAATTGTTCCTGGTAGTAGTTTTGTCTGTACTCCCAATTCTAATCAAGAACTGATTATTCTAAACTAGACACATTAATATAAAGAGAAGATTCAAAACAACTTATTTTATACTTTCTAACCTATTTCTACATGATTTTATAAAATAAATAAATTATAATTTTTATAATATTTGTTTTAATTATTTCAATAAATTACAAGCTATATATTTTATTAAAAAATATATTTATGTAATTGATAAAATTAATAATTTATTTCTCTTTAAAGAACCTTCAAATTAAGGGCAAAGAACTGGCAATTTGCCTCTTCTATACCCAATATAACAAATTTGTTTTTTCCCACTGAGGATATATCATTCTTCCCAACTGAGTTGTTTGCATGTGTAAAGCTATGTGTGCCAGTCATGAGGGAGGAAAAGTCATAATTAGGATGTCCTGATTATAGCTGAATTATTTCAGCTATTGGAAGTTTATATTTTTTGTGTTTATAAAACCAAGAGAATATGTTGTCAAAAACTAAGTCCCTAGAATATCTAACAAAGTGAAAGAATTTGGGATCAACCCTTTAGCCCTCACTCACATAAAGCTCAGCAGAACTCTGAAAGATAACACCTAAAGTCTCCTTATTTTTGGTCCAGCTGTTGAGACCATAAACTCTAGCATTTCAGCATTTGAAATTCATGTTGCATAGTTATATTTTGAACACCGGTGGGCTTGCAAAGATGTGGAAACTACCTAGTTCTGTCTTTAAAAACAAAATAAAGCAAACTACAACATAATCCTAAAACACCCTATCTTCCCTTCTTCTTTCCCTACCTCTCCCTTCCCCTATCCTCCAAGGAAAATGGGGTGGTTCTGATTAACCTAAATTCTAATTTCATCCTGTCTTAAATTCGGTTTAGAAAATGGTAATCATCTATTTTGAGTTTCTTCAACAGTCAGTAATTTTATTCATTCAAGTTCATATTTAACATCAGTTCCCTCTCTTCATGGCAAGACTTAAGACCTTATCACTTCCTCCTGTTTGTTCACTACATCTTTCTGACAAACATATTTACGTTAAACCCACAGCAATTATTTGCAACCTCTCTGCAGCCTCTGGATTGCTGCGTCCACTTCAGGTTTGCAAAAGATGTGAGTGCTTAAAAGCTTCTTTGTGATTTTTTCAGGTCTCTGAGTTGCTGTCTTTAAAGACAGTGCCTTTCCTGACAAATCTTGTGTCACTACTTATTCCCATACAGACTTAACAAAGCTTTCTTAGTTAAAATAAGAAGTAGGACAGAAATTATTTTCTTATGGGTAACTGGCATTTTCTTACTTTGCTTTCAGAGAAATGGCAAATGAAATCTAAAACTTTGTGTGTTTCTTTTTTGAAAACATTGTACATTGTTGTGGTTTTCACAAAGACAGAATTGTTTCAAATATGAAAGAGCTGATTTCAGGTAAATCTCCTGAACACTTGCAAAGTGTCATTCTGGTAAGTGTGTATATGAAGTATATAATATTTGGTTTTGTCATTTCGCAGCTTTTCCAGACTGGGTTTTAATTGGAGAAGTTCAGGCATCTATGTTTACCCAGCAGTGCTGCCTCCATAAAAATATTCAAGAATAATGTGTAAACATCAGTGTCTTGCTCGATGAAGAGCTATGATTAGTGCTGTGTCTTTATTTATAGTCGTATAGTTTAATTAATTCTATATTGGTAAAAAGTACTACTTAGAGTAATAAAATAGCAAAAATTGATACAATTTGTGAAACACATTTTTCGGTGTCTTGAGATTCACAAATCCCAGACTTATGTTTTACATACTTGTTGCAGAACTATGTTGATTCATGTCAGTCTTGTGGTGTTTTACAACTTCTTGCATTTGTTCTCAAGTGAACCCATATATGTAAAAGTTTATGAATACAAAATTGGAAATGAAAGTTAACTTCATGCATTCTGTCTTTCTTCTGGTTTGATTTTTGAATGAAATAATCCCAAGCAAATGTAACCTGAACTATTTGCCTGTTTGTTTCAGCCCATGATAGCAAAATGCAGTATTTTCAAAGGACAAAAACTGTAATAAAAATTCAACACCAGAATTTTTTCTCATGCATATTTTTTCTTGTCATTGTCATAAAGATTGATAGTTATCCTATATATTTTTAAAAAGTCTACACTGAAATTCAATATTTGTATTTCGTGCCTATGGTTTAAATTATGTCTTTTGGGGATTTTTACATAATTTAATAAGATTTCAATTCTTTGTTTTCTTTCTTATGTTAATAGAGGTGAATTTCTAGTATAAACTCCTCACATCTACACACCAAGCTTCACTAAGAATTCCCATGTCACATTCATCCAAATTTTGGGGTCTCCCTAAAAGTGATGCTGTCTCAATACAGATGGTGCTGAACACTTTGTGAGATCTACCATTATCTTAGTCCAGTATACCAGAATGGCCTCGAGAGAGCTTGAGCTCTTTGCAGCTGTTGAAGACTTCATAGTAGCAATGAAATCAGAGAGTTAAATGGACATTTAATGATATTCCCTTGAACTGAACAAATGGCTGCCTGTCATACAGCTAGTTAAATATGTTTCTGCTCCCTCAGGTTCCAATTTGCTTGTATTTCTTGAAAATGGTATCAGAATCTCAAATTTCAGAATGTATTTGTTCTCTTATTCTGCTATTTGTTCCTCAAGTAGTACTGAAGATTTAAAGCAGGTCTTGAGGGAAGAGCTGCTCATGTGTGGAGGTGAGAGTCAAGAGACCTACTTATATACTCCATACATGATCCCATAGTAAAGAGGGTAAAGACTCCAGTTCTAGTCATTGAAGATGTGGCATTCCTCTGTCTTCAGGGAAGACAATTTTACATCCAGAAATGTGATCTATAGTGTTCATCTTTTGTTATCTGAATTAATAATAACAACAAAAATATTCTTATGCTTTTTAATGACTGATTACACTGAAGATTGCATGTATCTAGAAGAGCAAGAACTAAAAATACTCAGAGCAACAGTGTATCTTAGGTCACTGTGTCTAGGTGGAGCTTGGTTCTTCATCCATTTTTTCACAAATACCAATTCACAAATTCACAAATTATTTTCTACTTGGAGGGGAACTCTGCAGCCAGGATGTTTTCTTGCTTTGTTATCCTCTGATCCAACTGCAGTTACTACTGACTGCTGTGAGGACCCTTCAGTACAAGACTAACTGGAAGTGAGCACAAGACGATATTCTTAAGCAAATAAATCTGCTTAAAGGAGGAAGGAGAAAGCCAGCCTCTCTGGACAGTCTTCTGCACAAGCAGCAGCTTGGGTTTTTACTCAACAGCCCCCATTTCATTTGTGAGTTGTTTTAAAAAGGAAGCAGGGGCCCTTCTCAGAATTGCAGCAAATGTAATTGAGTTTTAAATGTTGTTTTCAAACAAACAACCCATAGAAAAGCTGAGGGTGGTGAAATATAAGCAAAGTTTTCTAAAATGCTGTTGTACAGGCAAACACATGTTTTGAGTTAAGTTGAGCTCATTTCTGGTAACAATATTAACTTCATGATGGCCGTGACCAGCAGGCATATGGAGAATGGAGGGTGGCAGACTTTATCAAATTAGATCTAAAGAGGAAGAACATGTATTTAGGGGTGTGGGTTTTTTCCGTAGTATTTTTTTCCAAGCAATCTGGGAAGGGCAAGTAGAGGCTAGGAGGGCTCATGGAAAGATCATATTGTTTTGGAGCTGGAAAGAAGGATTCTGCTTGTTTTAAAGAACATCTTTTCAAGATTATATTTTCTATTTACATATGTTTAAAATATAGTTCTGGTATGGAAAATCAGACTGAAAATTTGTATTTGCTTTTCCCAAAAATTTTTTCCTTTGACTTGATGTTTGGGTATGACAGAGTCCCTGTGCATATGAAAGAAAACAATAGTTTTCATGCCTCATTGATATTTCATAACTAGATAGCTATATTCCGTGCTTTCCTTTTCTAAAATTGAATCAGCTACAGAGAATTTCAACAATCCATGGATAACTGCAAGGAAACCCTGTTAGAGTCAACCCTTTATTTAATCCCAGTTACATGCTTCAATGATGTGGAGTAGTCATAAAAACTAGTCATGGAGAGTCTAAGTAGAAAGGGCTTCCTGGCATCACATACTCAAAAAAGGTTGGAATGTCACATCTCTATCAATTTACATTGCCAATGACAAGCACTTCTAAAGCCAGCAAGTTCTGTAAGTGACTTAAAAGCAATAAATAGAAGTTTCCCACCTCCACTGCTCTTCTGCCTCTCTCCTGTATAAACCCATTTATCTTGTTTTAACTGTGTGTCTTCCAGAGCAGAAGTTTTCTTGGTTTACTTATGTGACAAGAGGATGAAAGCTCACAGCTGAAGAGGGGTCATGCTAAATGCTTGGTGCCTTTCAGCACAGGCATTGTTTCACTACTCTTCTGCATGAGTGGAAAACAATGCTATAATGGAACTGCCTTGGTTTTAGCTTACATTCCCCTGGTATAAATTTTGGCCTTTGCTGCAAGCATGCAAACTGGAATTTTTCTGGTTTTCTCCCTATCCTTTTGTTATCAACCACAAAACTATGAAAGACAAGATCTTCCTCACTCTTGCTGCAGGAAGAAGCCTTATGCTGAATAGAGAGCTGTAGGAGGCTGCAGCCCATCTCTGACACCCCTCTCACCGTGGGTAGCAAATGTAGTGTAAATGAGGCTCATGATCTCTCCCAGTTCTGTGTTGAAATGCAAACATAAATTAGGGATGAATAAATTCAGATTAGTAGGGATAATAAACTGGACAAATAACAAAAGCTACTAATTCTGCCAAAATCGATGTCACATTAAGAAAGAGAAACAAAGTTTAGTAACAGCTAATATACCGTATTTATAGGGAAAAAACAAATACACCAAGATAGACCTTCTTTCTTTCTCTTATCTCCAGTTTCATTATCTCCTTTATCAAGCAGCAAAGCAGAGAAAGCAGAACACATTGAGCAAGTTTAAAATTTTGTTTTGAACAAAATGCATTCTTTCTGTTCCACATCCATGCTCAGGCAGCACCTTCAGACAAGCATCTTTCTTTACAATGTGAGGAGCAAGAAGATGCAGGAGAGAGTCAAAAGATGAAGTGTGCCTACCAGTTGTAGCTGATGAACCTCTGCATGGTACATTTCCTCATGCATAAATGGGAGGTGCTGCAGCCAGTGCTGTGCCTGCAGCCTGCACCCACAACCCAGTGGTAATATCCCTGCCAGTGTGGCTATTGAAAAGGGCCACAGAAGGTCATGTGCCCCTGCCCAAAATCAGGGATGGCTGTTCTATAGGACATTGTTACTGTGACAAGTTAAATTTAAACCTTGATCTTCATTCTTAGGAAATTTCCATAGCCTTTTAGTGAACAGATTCCAGGAAGAAGATATGGGCCACACCTATTCATATTCCTTTCAAAGGTGATGAACTTATCTACACTTCAAAAACTATATAGCTACTTCCCCTTGCAAAAGGTGCACAAAAAAATAGGTAGGAGCTCAGGTCTAAAGCTCCTCTGTATTCCCACCAAGAGCATGGCTTCATCTCCCAAAATCCCACTCCTCCCCACGCACTCAGGACAGCCTCTTAGCCCCTCAGTCTGGAGAACTCCATGACAAGAGTGAGATCCCAGGACAGGTGAAGAGAGCATCTGGCACTGCTAAACCAACCAATTCTTCAGCTGGAATACCTGGAAAGGCCAAAGGAAAGATGTAAGAAGGGGACAAGTGAAGTGTGCAGCTTCCTCCTCTGATTGGTTAAGAAGAAAATTAAATCTATCCCAGCCAAAAACAGGGCAGGGGCTCAGTGGCTTCTTGAGTCACAGAAATGCGCTTGGTAGTTCTTGATGAATCTTGGTGTGGTTACTTTGTGAGGTTTTTTAATCACCTTTTGAACTCATGTTGACCATCAGCATTCATAGCACTCCTTGACACAGATGTTTAATGATTAGCAATCCATATTTTTGGAAAAGAAGTATCTGATTTGCTTAGTTTATAGCCAATTGTTTAGTTTATAACCAGTATAACCAACCTTTCCCTTATCTACCTCTGTTCCAGAATGAAGGATCCTTCTCAGATACAAGCTGCTTCACACCTTTTACTTCTGTTGCCTTTCACTTTCTACATGTATTCTATCCTTTCTAAGTTGGACAAACAGACCTGAAGGCAGTTTTTGAGCCACTGATACACTCTGAATTTTTACAATGTCATTATAATATATTCTGGTTTGCTCTTTTATCTTCGTAGTAATTCCAAAAAGTCTTGAAACCGGTAAATAAAGCATACCCACACACTACATAGGAAAAAAATAGATAGACAATCAGTTTGTCTTGACAGGATGTTTGTTTTATGATCCAACAGATCAAATTGCTGCTTTATATTATGTATAATCTAGCTTTTGGAAAAAAAAAAGCCAACCAACCTTAGCCAGCTAATCAAAACAAATATACTTTAATATTTTCTCCTATGTGATTTTTGCAATATTGAAATAATATTTCTTTCAGTAGCTTCAGATTTGTTACTAAATAGTTCCTGCTTGCCTAATGATCCCCACTTTTTAAGCGAAGGAAATGATATCTTCATCCTGATGTGATGCTCAGGTGGCATCTACATCCTTCCTTCATCCACCTTCTTCTGTGGATGACACTAGACTCTAATATCAGTCTCTACCTTGCTGTGCTTGAATAGCCAGGCTTTTTGAAGAATTGTATGCACTTCTCAGTGTTTCAATGTAATAAAGAAATTACATATACTCAGTGAGAACTTTGCTATTGATTTCTTTGGGAGCAAGTTTGGTGTGCCCTCATAAAGATTTTGTAACTATTTGATTTGTATTCAGCACAAGTGCAAAAATTATATTTTAATAACAGAGCTGAACACATCTTTAGGATGTGTGCATGAGTTTCATGCTTTCTAAAACAGATATTTAATAAACCCATGTTATTTCCAAGTACCTCAGTGTTTATCTCATTTAGTTTCTTGGACATTTCCTGCTTTTAAATGCATTGTAATACTAGTGATGTTGTTTTTCAGAGAGCTTTTTCACTCAGTGCTATTTAAGAAAAGACTTTTTCAGAGGTAAAGAAAAAAATTCAGCATTTTGAGTCTGTGAGTTCTTTTTCCCTTTATTGATTACAAAAGATAGAATTTAGTCTCAGTGCTATTAGGTATGAAACATACCAATCAGTTATTAGCTGAAGTTCTCTTAATATGTGTGAGACTGGTTTAGTTGAGTTAAATAAATATATCTAACTTTATTAAAGGTCAGATCACATACATGATATATTGGTATTTTTTATATTAGTATTTCACATTTCAGAGTAGTAGTGTGCCTTCAAGATCTTCCAGCCTGATTTATCAAGTGAACAAAATAGAATTGATCCTGCTGTGTGCGTATATGGATATATGTCTCTCAGTCACCTCTTTTATTCTCTTAATCTTGCTAGCCAGATTCAGCTAGAGTTTGACTGAAGGTAAAAAACTGATAAATATTCGATGTTCACAAACATTAAAGAAGTAGTCATCAAGGGATAGGGCAGATTCTGTGTCGGGCCAATTCATTCAACCTTCACAGACATGAAAGCATCCCCAAAATGATGGATGTAGAGCTCTTGTTAAGGTTCTCATTTTTTTCTACTTCAGCAGTAAAACACCAAATTCAACTTTGAACGGCCAGTTTGGAACAAAAGATCCACATGGCAGTTTGGAAGGATATAATTTTTGGTTATGACTGTATCTCGCAGATTGAATCAGCTTAGTATCACATTCTTCATGTTCTGAACTCATGTTCTGAGTGAGGCAAAGACAATACTCATGACACTGGGTCAGTCTTAGGCTTCATGCACATAACAAGTTCAAAATTCATCCAAATTTTATGAACTGACTTCAGAAATGGCTATTTCAAGCAATCAGGAGGACATCTTTTGTGAAGGTTATCAATCTTGCAAGTGCTCAAGAGAAGAATTATAAAAATCACAGAATTTTAAAATTAGTGTGTATATATGGTCAGAAGACTGGTCTGAAGACAGAGGGTACCGCAGAGCCATTTTCTTATTCATCACTATAACTCTTTCTCCGTCTTTCTCTTTTCTACATTTTAGCTATGTTTTCTATTTGTGCTGTTTAATATAACTAATGCTTTTCCCTTACTTATTTCCAACTTACTTTATGTGCTGAACTAGAGCTCTTGCAGTAAGAGTGAGAGTAAGAGGGAGCTCTTGCAAGTCCAGAGAGAAAAGTAGGATTAAAAACAGCCATCCTCCTGTGGCATGAACCATCCTTTGGTGATGTCTGTCTTTCTCCATGGGATATGGAGGTGTTCTGGTTTTCTAGCAGAGGCACCTTAATTAAGCGGGATGAATCTGGGTATAGGTGTTTGCATGTTACTCCACACAGGACAGCTGCTATGTTTGTAGAAGTTTATTGTACAAATATGTCTAGTTTTTTTGATGTGAGGAGCTGTCATGCCCATCACAATGATGTGCAGCTGTAAAAGCGGCCAAGTGATCACAGCAGGAACACAGGCACATAGAGGAGGAACACATTCATTCTTTTTCTTTCCAACACCAAGGAAATAAAAAAGTACTAAAGCCCTGATGTGAGATCAAACAAACTACATAATATTAAAAAGACCCAAAGGTAGTGATTATCTAGACATCAAAAGGACTGGTCCTCCAGTCCCCTCACCTTCTGCAGTGACCTATGTTCAGGCAGGATGAGTGAAGAGTGGGTGGAAATGCAACTGTTCTCATGGAGCAGCCCTGCACATGGCTGTATTCTGTGTCATAAAGTACGGAGCACTGAAAAATTCAGCTCTGTTCTTCTGGTCTGAAAGCTGTTACCTCTTCTTTTCTAATGACATGTCCTCAGTGGTCCTTCATCCTGTAAACTGACATATGGAGAGAATTGCACTAACCCAACCTTTGATACCCCAGGATCGGACAATCAAGAGCAGCATAAGTGTAGAAACCTGAGATTTCACAGGTTGGACAAAAAATATTTTATATTATGGGGCCAGCATACCATAAAAGACATTTCTCCTCAGAGTCTCACAACAGAGATGCAGTAATTTTAAATATATATCTAAAAGAATAGAGATCAGAATTGTAAAATACACTTTTTCATGCACTCTAGAGTAAGCTTTTGTTCAAGCTACACAATGGCATTTTCTTAAAAGTATTTGAAATTATACACATGTATGATTTGAAGAAAGAAAGACAATTTGAATGTTTCAAGAATAGGTAACATATTTTTGGAAGATTACCGAGATTACTGAATCAAATCGTAGCTGAAGAGAATAATAAAAAAACATCAGTTACTACAAAACCAAATTACAGGAACTGGTTAAGTGACCCAGAGGACCTATGTGCCTTGACATCTCATGGAGCTGTGAGCATTTGGGAGAGGTCCATGATGCAATCCAAAGGGAAATCTGGGTGCCCAAATCAGGCAGCAGAGAGATGGCAGGATGACATCCTACATATCCGTGCTGGGATCAGAATGAGGACATATGAGTTTGGGTCCTGAGGCACCATGTCTGTAGTCCTGTAGAAGTACTTAAAGCAAACAGCTCCTCTTATATATCATTATTCTACAGACACAACTCCGTTATCTGCATCTCTTGATCAAAACCAATCAAAAACAATCAAAACAATCAAAAATTAAGATTGTCAGTGCAGAGTTGCCTGAGGGGCCTGACCCATTAAGTCCAGTGACTCTTGTTGCAGTTCACCAGCAGGCAATTGGACTGTTTGGAGAAACGACAAAAGAAGCAATACTCAAACTATTGTCAACACAAGTATTTTGCTTAAACAACCCTTAGCTGTCACAACATCTTGAGTGAAGGCATAAGTTACTGTATGCCAGTGTTGCCCTGTGGGGAGTAACCTCCAAAGGTCAGGGTGGGTGTTCTTTCTTTTGAAACACAATTTTTTTTTGCAAATGCTCCTGAAGCTGGAGTAGAATAGGTGGAAGAAAGAGAAATCTACCAGCCATTTGTAGCACTAGACAACAAATTAACAAATATTTTACCGCAACAGTGTGCATTCTCATTACAGTGTGTACAAGGATCTTTCTGCAAAACGGTTTTCTTGACATTTTCTGACTCTGGGATTTGTGCTTTCTAAACAGCCCTGTGGAATAATTGCCTCACATGGTTTTGGCATTATTTCAAGTATTATATAATGTGCACATAATTGTACATGCTCTCTTAAGAGATTTTTGCTGCCAAAGACAAATGTGATTATGCTTCAGAGCATGCTATTGTGAGGTGACTGACTGACACCTAGTGTTTAAAATCCACTCACATTAAAAAAAAAAAATACTTAAAAAACAACCAAAAAGGCCTATTTCTAGTGAGAGGAACTCACAGTTTTTTCAAAGTATGAACTCATCAGCAGTGCTCCAAGTCAAGGGCTGAAGTGCCTTAGGAAAGTAGCATTTAAAGAGATCACAGGATATACTGGTTTACTAAGTCAGTAGTTGTCATGGCCTAATAATCACCATATTTCCACTAACTTATTCATCTGAAGTGTGCTGCCTCTATTCTAAATTTTCCTGTGCCTGTACAAACCATTGCTATAAAGCTGTGAGAGAAGCAACCTATCACTCATCAGTGGAGTGGCCCTGGAACTCTGTGCTCCCACAAAGACCAGCAGTGTCCTACTTCCCACTGCTGTAAAGTGGTTTCCTTAAGACTTTTCCTTAACACTAGTGCAAATCCCTGGTATAAGAATATGGCAGAAGATGAACAAGATAAATTCCCCAAACAAGTTATCTTGAAGCCTCTTAGTTTTAAATTGCCATGACTAGCCTTCTCATTGTACACAACCTTTCCCCATAACATATACTATCTTCAGTCTTAAGGAACACATAGTATATAAAAGAGATAGATATTCTGTCATTTTATTTTTATTGGTTTTCATGAGGAAATAAATTGAAAGATGTAAGGATGCAATAGTTTCATTTTTATATAACTCTGAATACTCATACTTCACAGACTTCAGTAAAGTAGGGCAAGTTTACAATAAATCAAAGTTGACTATGTTCAAAATATAATGAATACATGTTATTGCAAATTGTCCCCAGCCTGCAGAAAGTTAGTAAAATTTTGCTTGCGTCCATCTCTTTCTATTGCTGCCATATGTTAGAACAGTCTATGGTATATGCATTACTATTAATTTTTGTTAAATATCCAAAAGGGATCAGGGATAAAGCTTACTCATCCTGTGTGTTTTAAATAAAACATTTTGTTCTATAAAAAACACCCTGTGAATCAAGACGCTATTGAAATTAAATAAGTGGATAAAATTCCTTGTCAAACTATCACCGAAAGCCTAGGCAAATAAAGTTTGTCTAGAAGATGAAGTTCATCATTGAAGATGAACTGGATGACTCTAGGAAGACACAAGATCTGATGGTTTTTTGGGTTTAAGTGTTAGCTGAGCAGCACAACTTGCTGTTCTCCTGAAGACAGAGGTCACACTTGGTTTCAACATTAGCAGTGAGCTCATTAATCCCCCAGCTGGGAAACATATACAATGCCTCAACAATTCCTCCAACTGCTCTAAAAATAAGGCTGACCTAGTCCATTTTCTCTCAGATAGTGCCAGTAGCAAGAGCCTTGGGAGAAAGCAACAATAGGGAAGAAGTATTCTCCTTGTGTCTTGCAATTGATGAACAGATAACCACGAGTCAGAGAGTCGACTTTGTGTCTAACAACTTTTTAATCAATATATTTTCATGGTTTTGTCCAATGTCCTTTTGACATTTTCAACGTCCTGTAGCAAGCAGTTCTATAGTTTAAAAAGTGGAAAAAAGTTTTCCCCACCTAGTAGCCTTTGTACAAAATCAAGGGTGAGATTAATATCTGTTAACCATATCGGTCTAGAATATTTACATAATCACTCCATTTCTCATTTTCTCCATTGGTTAAAAAAGTAAATGACAGCCAGAAGCCAAAACAAGTTTTAAAATAAAATTATTTTTCATTTATATGAATGCAAAATGACAGCTTGCTGGTAATGAAAACATAGTAATATTGTTGTATGGTCTGGAATAGTAAATCTTTTCATTCTTTCCACTTTCATCTATTCTTTCCTTCTTTCTTAATGTCCTGCTTTGCCTATCTATTATCCTTGTATTTTTTAATGTTTACATGTTTTGAATTCACTGCAGCTAGATACATATGACTTTGATATCTTAAGAAGCTTTTACAAAACTAGAGGACGTTAAGAGGAAACTTAGTAAAGCCATGTTAGTTTTGCCTCAAAGGTGTCAATTGCTTGCTGGTTCTGGGTGACTCAAAATTTCTCCTGATCTAAATACCAAAATCATATTCTTTAACTATTTATCCAAAGGGTAGGGGTTTGATCACCTTACAGATTTCAGGAGAACAGGTTTCAGAGGACGATGACAGGCTTTATATGAAATTAGCATTCAAAGCTGTGACCTGGAATTTTTTCTGAGACTGTAAAAAATATGCTGATCTGTATATTCTGATGAGATGCAGCAGTATAACTCTAAGCACAGTGCTGTGCTGCATCAGTCACCAAAGCATTTTTCTCTGTCAATGTCATCTTTATCTTTAAAGTTACTTTGTAGGAACCGTCTGGTTCCCTTAGATATAAGCTAGCATTGACTAATCAAATGCCAGCAGATAACATGAACATCTGCAATGGAGACATACAGGCAGTATGTTAAGAACACAACATGCACCATGTACTTGGCTCTGAGGAATATTGATGCCTTTTTCCATGCAGACAGCATTTTCTTGACCATAATCCTACTACATGCATACATACACACCTACCCACCACTACTGTGCTTCCTTTATCTGTTTGATATATTTCACTTTGGTGAAACACAGCAGTATACACTTATGTGTAAATTAGATGCTTGGCCCTCTACTTGATAGTGATAAGAAAAAAATTGTGAACTCAGACTTCAATCTAAACACTGTGGCTTAAGTTTCTCTGCCCTTGCTCTTGATCAAGGCTATTTCTCATCAAACCTGCCAAGCCGTTCTTTTGCCAAAGTATTTCCTTTCACCTAGGTAGGGAGAGCCAGAGTAAGTAGGTCAAGAAAATGTGGGCGTCTACTCTGAATCTGACGATCTAGTGTCTAATGAGAAAGAGATTGTCATCCTATCTAGGTTAAGATTGCTAGAGATCTCTCAATATCCCAGGGCCCTGACCAGCTCTGTTTGGTTAGACACCCAAACTTGAGGAAGCTAAAATTAGGAGAGATGTATATTCTCCCAATAAAAGCCAGGTCTTCAAGTTAGAGAGGGAGGTGAACTTCTTTAAGTATATCAGTGCAGTTAAAGTGGCAAACTTGCCCTGAGTTAAACCAGTTTGAAAATTTCTGCAATATCTCTCATTGAAAGCACGTTGTTTTTACAGCAGGTGGCAGCATTGGGCAACCTGACCAGTCTTCGTACGGAGTCCCAAGTCCAAGGGTTGCTTCTATGATTGCCATTATCCTATTGCAATTATTCTCCTTAAAAAGCAAAGCAAAGGGGCACTCCATATGGCATGTCATCAGAGTAGAGTAAAGAGGCAGAATCACCTCCCTCAACCTGCTGGCCACGCTGCTTTTGATCCAGTCCAGGACACAACTGGCTTTCTGGGCTATGAGTGCACATTGCCGGCTCATGTTCAACCTCTCATCCATGAGCATCCCATGGCAGGGCTGGTCTCAATCTGCTCATCCCCAGCCTTTATTCACGCCAGAGCTTGATCCAACCCAAGTGCACTTGGCCTTTTTGAATGTCATGAGATTCCCATGTGTAGCCCTGTTCTACAGGCCACATTTTCCTGAGCATGAGCAGAAGTGTTGCTTTCACTGGCTGTGACCTTTTTCCCCTTGGTTGGACAGGGAGAGCTTGATCTCCAGGTCATTGGACAACTAATATAGTCTGATATATATTTCTGTAACTGCGCAAGAAGAAGGGAGACATGTTCTGACTTTCTTAGAGAGCAGACATGTTGAGAGCAGACCCTCTGCCTGGTCAGACACCTGGTCAGGCAAGAGTCAAGGCAAGGTCAAGGCAGTCTGCCTGAGGAATCCTGGATGCAGAGTCTGCTGGTAGGTATTAGAGCTCTTGCTGCTGCTTAGATGCCTAAGTTCTCTCTGCATAGATATTAGCAATCTTATAGATAAATAAAGCTTCTGAACATTTCTTGGAGTCTACCCTCTCGTCGTTATGCCTCCTGAGCCGGACACAACATCGCCGAGAAACCCACACCCATGGGCCAGCTCCTAGAGCTTGTCCAGGTCCTTCTGTATGACACCCTGTCCCTCAGGCATGTCAACTATACAACTTAGTTTGGTGTTGTCAGTAAACTTGCTGAGTATTTTGTATACACTTAACTGTTTCACGCCATACTGAGTGTGGTATAGTCTTGTTTTCAGATCATTGTATTTCTTTATGTATATATTGCACATAAATCCACTATTGGAGAACAGGTCTTGAATAGGTTTAGAATAATATTTTATTTCAAGGAAAAATTCTATCATTTTATAAAAACATTGGTCAAATATTTCTTGGAAGGGTCCAGATACTGGACTGGTAACAAAATTTTGTATTACCAAATTTGCACTTCAGGATTAATTTTCAACACAACTGATACTACAGTATTGTTTTGTGTGAAGTGCCTCTGCAGGTTGTCATGTGCATGTGGCTAAACTCTGTGTATTAACTGAAACTGAGGCGTCTTGTAAGAAAAGCAATTTTAATATGAAAATATCTTCTATTTCCAGGCAAAACAATAAAATTACTTTAAACTGTATGTTCTCTGTCTTGTTTTAAATCCTGGCACTGATTTTAGGCTTCAAGCACTGCAAGCCAAAACTATATAAAAAATATGTATATAAAATGTATGTATATAAAATATATTTTAAGGAACGATATAATATTCACTGTGGCCTGATTTCAATCTATAAAATCTGTGTTCCAGATGTGAGTGGCCAATGTGTGGTACTCCTTTACCCCACTTAGCCTACTTATGTTCTGATAGTTTCATTTTATTAATTCTATATCCTCACCAAGAAAGGAATCTGTAAGTTCATGATGCTTTCTAAATACCTCCTGTAATGATTTTTGTCTGAAAGTAATAATTCTTTCCCCTCTTCTTGAGAAAACCTGTGAACCATGGCCAATGGGATAAATTGCATTGTCTACCCACAGAGATGGTGTCTGACCATCCAAGAGAAAAATGAGGATGTTGATTGAGGCTTTTCCCATCTGCACTCAAGACAGAGAAGGAGATATTACAGGAGATGACTTGCTGAAACTTAATTCAGTACTTGATAACTACCATTCACTTTCTCCCTGATAATTTTTGTGAGCATCAGATTGGCAGGTATGGAGGAAAGGGCACTGATGTTCAAAGGTAAGGACACCTCTACCTTCTATAAAATTATATATAAAAAGTATATATAAAAGAATGCAAGAGGAAAGGTAACACTATCTACTAAAGTTGCTTGATTTTCCTGAGGTCATGAACTCGATTTTATAACAAAACCAAGTCCTTGATAGTCCTTTTGTTGTTCAGACACTTCTGGCTTGGGCTTTTCAGATGTCACCAATCATTCTTGGTAATAAAGGAGAAATAGTGCAGTTTACTCCACTGTGGTGAGAGAGGCTTTTTACAAAAAAAAAGAGCACATTCAGGTGAATCAAGACTCTGCACAGAAGTGTATCTTATAAATTGAAAGTTTCAAAAGCGCAAACAAGAGTTTTATACTGTTCTCTACAATAATACAAAATATGTTATTTCAAGGTATTCAATGATTTCCTTCAATCAGTATTATTCTGAATATGAAGAAATGTTACCAGTAATGAAAGCAATTAATTTTTAGATATCTTCCAAACCTTCCAGAAAATTATGTCTACCACTGACTTGAATTTCCCACTTACAAAAAAGAAATGTCCTCCTTGCAAAATCAATTCCTGTTCTTCTAGTCAAATAAACACTTTCCCAACTAAGAGGTAAAATAATGTGCCCTGGTTGTGTACCTGAAAATGAACTGGCAAGACTCATCACCTCATGAAAACAATAGGAAAGATTTCTTTAAAAGGACAGGGGAAAATAAATAATAGTAGTTAGTTAGTTCTGAACTTTAACATCTCTGAGTTAAACTTATTTAAACAATTGCAATACAGTAGAAAATTTTGTTTTCTTTACCTCATCTAAAGTTTTTTTCTTTTATTAACTGCAAAGGAATAAGTCCACAACACTAAAAGACCTTGTGTCTTCACACAACTCTTCTTTCTGCTTGATGTCTTCTTACACAATGCAGGGACTCAGAAAGTGATTTTTTTTTGAGTTCTAGAGAACACTTGTGAAACTCTGCTGATGTTGCTAGAAACATTTATTGCTTCCACCATTTCTCATGACCACTTCAATCAGATCTTGAATAGCTGGTATGAGATTTGTGTGAATAGCCAGTCTTGAAAAGTATTGATCTATCAGATAGTAATAGGAAGTTATTGCAACATTATGAAACACTAACTCTAATTTCATTTTAACCCAAGTGGGCCTCAACATTACATCATGTTGTCTGAGATGCTGTAATTTTACTGAACTGAATATGAGTCTTTTTAGAGATAAACTGAAAGATACTGCTTTGTGTTTGTGGTTCAAAGCTCATTTTAAGAACTCATAATGTCATGAGCATAAAATGCTTCAAATTATTTGGCTCAAATGCCCATATCAGTTTTTCTTACATCCATTAGAATACTATCCACCTCATGGAAAGTTACAAGCCGATAAAAAAGGCACATCATCTCTATAGGTCTTCTAATCCAGAGTCCTTTAAACATTTCTGTTGTTGAATGTTCTCATCTCTGTTCTCTTCTGATATTCCCACGGTAACCTCTGAGTGCATCTCCATCTGCATTGACATATGTTGCTGTTGAATAAAAATTATATTATGCATAACATCTGCTTTTAATGGTATTACAAATTCTGAATATTGTAACAAGCACACTACTTATTTGGTGTATCTGAGATTAATACAGATTACTTACTCTGTCACAACTGGAATACAGAGATCATACTCTCTCAATCTACAAGTTGTTCACAGATAAATTTACTTAGTTGTTCTGAGCCCTAATTTTGTTGCTTCACATCCTCTGGGATGAAACTACTATGTACCTCAGGTTTATGTCAAAGTCACAGTCTAGCCTTCAGTGGTTATATTTATTTGTTGAGTTAAACAGATTATTTCAGCACCATTCCCCACAGTCAATGTCTTTGCTACTTCAGGTGTTAGCAATATCTGAGATACTGATGTTTTCCATATCTTTCCTAAAAGTGCCAGCAACAGACACTTCAGTCACAAGATCACAGTGTCATCTCAGTCACTTGTTGCAATCATCTAGTCAGTAATTACACAGCTATGCTTAGGTCTTCCTTTCAAAGGTTTATTCAGTGTTGGTAGCACTTTGGGGGACAGGAATCATTTCTTTCTCAGTCAGTGATATTAAATATAGTTTTTATGGTGATCATCGGGTTGTTTTTTATTTATATATTGAATACAAAGACCTCTAAATAGCAGTGCATGCAGTTCATGCATGAAAAGAGATACAGAATATAAGCTTGATGGGGATGATTTTGTCTTTACATTCTGCCAGCCCATATGTGGTGGCCAAAACTGGCATTATCAGTTAATTTTCACACCATTACTGGTAAAAAGGGTGAGAATGATTTTGGCACAGAAAAGATGGTAAATATGGTACCTTTTGTGTTGAATTTGGTCAAACAATTTTGATCAGAAGTGTCATAGAAATTACTCTAAATCTTGAGAATAAGAGACCTGGCTTCAGGTCAGTTCTGTAGCTCTTGATCTTTGTTGTGGCCCGGGCTCCTAAACTGGAGTTTTTCTTCCTTTTATCAAAGTCCCAATACCAGATAAAATAGGTCGGACTCGCAACTTCTCCGTTTCTCTTGTTGTTTATTAAGCTCTTATCACAATCTCAGTATGCCATCCTAAATCCTGGACGTAACACACTGAAACATGTGCTGCAAAAGCAATGAAATGGCGACTACCAAAAGGTTTTAAGGNTTATGAGAAGATGACTATAGAGAAGAAGAGGAGCACAGTTTGCTCTTGGGAACCAGCCAGAGGCTTGCAGAATGAACTCCAAGTGAGAGTTCAAAACACTTCAATCTTGTAATTTGGAATATGGTAATATAGCATATGCACATTGTTTTTCCAATAAATTTGCAAAGGTAAAATTAAACAAAACAACCCATGCCTCTTGCTTCACAATTCAAATTATGATTCATGGATTGAGATGATCTGTGGTTTCTGTCAGAGTTTTCAATCATCTAGATATATTATATTAAAAGCAAAACACAATATTGCATAGCATACATTTTTCCCTTGGGGAAGATGGTATAACGTCTCACATTGGCAATTGTTAGTTACAGTCTTGAATGGGCTACTAGAACACATTTAGATATTGCAGTGTGAGTACAATAATACAATAGGATGGAGTAAAATTAATAGAAATGCTGCAGAGACTCTGGAAAAATATTTTGAGTATATAAGGCAGAGAAAATCCTCATTACAATTTTCTACTTCAATTAGGTTTTCCAAAAAAAACCTCCCATAATGTGGGCACACCTGTGCCTTCAACATGTGCTGTGGGAAAACAAGGTAACAAACAATCTTAACATGCCTTCTGGAACACAGTTGACTGTGTAAATTCTACAGAGTCACAGTGATCTAAACTACTGCCTGACTAGCATTTTTTTTCCCTGTAACTCACACAATGATGAACAGCAATAATAAGCATTGAATGTGGCAGCCAGCGAGCTGCATTAATGATAGTCACAAAAAATACTACAAATATTTTCTGTTTTTCCCAGTTGACTAAAGACTTGCAACTTGCCATGAGACAAGCAAACATCTGAACTTACAGCACATCAGTTCTTCCAAAGTAAACACCTCTGCACATGTCTTTGTCCCACAGCAGTTGCACAGTTGGAGTAGGTTATATTGCATGCATTGTGGACCCTCCTCTTATTTTCTATAAGAATATCCACAATTACTACAGCATAGCCAAGGAATTGCAGACCTCCACAAAAAAAATTCCCTTCGATTACTGGCCTACATGCTTATATGTTTATTATCACATAACTGACTATTCTTCAGGGAGTCTGGGCAATCACTCCTTCCAACTCAGCATATTCTGTGATTCTGTGATTCTGTAAAATGTTGATCCATTGAGAGCAGAAACACCTTGAGGCACACCAGAGTTCCCTGAGGATTTTCTCTATTGTGTCTACTGAGATAATTGTCTTGTAACCTCGGTTCTCTTCTGGCTTCACTACAAATGTTGTGCATATCCTTTTCCCAGTTTTTCTTAAAAATCACCTGCTGCTCCAAATTTAATGTACCATTCCAATTGCAGATAATATCATGCATGTCAGTGTAGAGAGAGAAAAAAACAAACATACTACCTGATGGTGAGTCTCATCTGCTAACCAAGTTTTGATATTATCTGAAGGGTGGGGAATAGGCATGCTTGTAAGTTCCAGGCATCTATACCTACAAGACAGTGATACAGACATATGACTATTATTGTCTGCAGGAACAGATCAGTCAATAAGGCTTTGTAACACATATTGCAATTAGACAGGCATCTATCATTTCTAAAGTCATTTTATCATTCCTTTGTTTCATTGCAGACATTTTTCTCAACAGTTTCCCTAGCTGTTCTTTGGCCTGCCTGGTTTTTAGCCTGTCAGAGTTTTAAAAGAGCTGGAATGATATACACAAATGTATGATTTCCAAGAAAAGTGAGAACTTGTGTCATGCTACTATGTCTAGAGCTTAAAAAATTACTCCTATGTGTGCTCTTCATGATTAAAAATTATTTTATACAAATCAGGAATCATATTTAGTCACCCTCCAAATATTAAGGTATCTTGAATTATCATCCTATCTTGAACAAGTTTAATTTGCAGTTCAAGAAAGCCTCCACTGCCGTGTCAATAGGAAATGTATATAGTCAGGCAGAAAAGTAGTGAGAGAAAGAAAGTTGGCTGCATTAACTGTTGGTGGATGTAGGATCACTACTATCACTTTGCTGTGCTAGTAGTATTAATAGCACAGCAAAGCAATTCCTTCCGTTGGCCTGAGTTCCCTTTTTTATTTATTTCTTGTAAACTGTCTATTGTAGAGTAAAATACTGCTTTCATAACACCCATGGATTATGAAATGAAATTGGGCAACATGACATGTGCAGTTCATCTTTGACATGATTAACATTTGTGGTTTTGAATGCTGAACTTGTGAAAGCATGAGGTTAAAGTCACACTGAGGATAGAGAGGCAGCAGTGAGAGTAAGATTAAAGAATGTCACTTATACTGGCAGAAAGACATCTGAGAGTAGGTAGGAGCTGTGGGGGAATGTGATGGGAGCTGTGAGATAAGACTTACAAGGCTCTCCAGGTCATAATGCCTAGCACTCCTTTGTTAGAACAATAGTTAGAAATGCACAATTAACTGCTTCTTGTAAATGTCACTTATCTGAGAAGATGTGTTTGGCTTTTATCTATTGTATGGCTTGTCCTCATCCTGACTTCCCTTCCACCAGAAATTTATACAACCTTCCAGAAATGTACACTACCTTCTACATGCATGTGTCAGCAAACCTCCAAGGAAAATCAGAAGACAAAACCATGTGAGGCTTAACAGCAGGACATCCACTGTCTTTTCTTAAAAAAAGAAGAGGGAAAAGTAATGTTAATAATATGGGAGAAGGTAGGGTAGTTCATAAATGGATGAACTATATATTGACTCACAAATATTGCACTATTCCTGAGCTGTCACAGATTTAAAGAAACATTTCCTGGAGAATTTTTTGGGAAAAGGGGTTCTGATTTCTCTTTTTAGCCCTCAGCCTTCCTGCTGCCTTGATCCAGTACTTTCCATCCAGCCTTGATTCCTCTGGATATCAAACCTTCTGTCCATCTGTTATTGACACTTCTGCTGCTGTTCCAATTTCTTTTGGATTCCTGCGATTGCCACCTCCCATCTCCACACACCATGAGTCCCCTGCTGCTCCCTCCTCCCCCTTTACAGCTGTAACTTATTTATGGTAAAATGAAAATAAAAGCGTTTTGAAAAACAAAATACTCTCTTTGATTCATGAAGCAACATTTGTTTTCTATTATACTTACCTTTTTTACCCTTCTTGGCATAGTCCCAAAGAAATGGCAGCAATACATATTTATACTGTTCAACAGACACTACTGCTCTTTACCTTGCATTCCTTCCTCCCAAATACCCAAAATACCCAAATACCATTGTCTTCTGTTGACTCAAAGTGTATTTCTGGTATATTTTATTTTTGTTAAATAACTAGTCTTAGAACCACAACAAGGTTGGGTTGGTTTGAACTAATTAATTTGAAGAAAAACAGACAGAAACAGCTTTTAAAGTGTTAATAGTTGGAGGTTGGTTAAACTGTGGGTTTAGGATCAATCTACATCAAAATCAAAAAAACAAAAGAATGGAACAAATGTTCTGAGTTTAAATCCAAATGTAGTTAAACTAAGGATTTACAGATTTCCAAAAATTTGATATGAAACCAAGAAAAAACTCAAAAACTTGTGGGCAGAACTGTGTATAGGAATAAACTTTATTTTCTGTAAAGTACAAAACTACTCTTTATTCACTCTAAGATGAATAGGGAGTTATTTCCTTCTTGGTTTTTGAGTTGAGGGCTCACAAAACTTATTTTGAAGAATCTCTGGACTGTGTAAAAGAAATTCTTTTGTCTGAGGTAATTGCTCTGCATCATTCTGCTTACCACTATCACGCACACACCCAGGAGAAGAGGAAGCTCTGGTCTTAGCATCAGCTAAACCACAAAGGGGTTTACTTCTCCTCCTCTCCTACTTCATGCATTTTGTAAAGCAGCAAGAAAAAGAAACATATACATTATTTTGGGTAGACCATTTTATAGTGGGGGTTTTTCAGACGCAAATGCTTAAACTTTGTCGCAAACAGCAGTACTTTGAAGCCAAAACAAGTGGCTTGATTTGCAAAAATGCAGAACACATCTGGATTACTATTAACTTCAAAGTAATCTATGAATGTGCATCAGCTCTAAAAATTGGACCAATTATTTAAAGTTTTTACATATGAATAAAGCTGACCCAACATTTCTTTTTTTAGCAAAAAGTTTCTATAGTAAACAGCTCAGATCAGTTTAAATGGTGAGGTTTCTTTTCAAGGGCATATGCTAATTCCAATGAAGAATGTATGTGTTCCCCATGAGAAAATTAACAGATTCTTTTCATGTCAAAGGAACATTTCAGAACAAATATTTTAGCTATGTTTTGAATTATGTTATTTCATTTTGATGTTTCAGCTTTTTTTAAATGGGGGCTGAAATGCCTTTTTAAAATGCATACTTAAAGAAATCTAACACATTTCCTAGGTGAAACATTGGAATGTCATAGAGAAGCAAACAAAAACAGGGCATGGCATGCTTATTCAAGATTTCAGTAGTAAGTCATGCAACAGTGGAAAAATTGACACATCTCAAAATAAAAATGACGCAAAACCCTCCTAATTTCCTCTGTCAACACACTGGATGTGTCCAGCCTGACACCAGTCAGACAGACCAAACAAACTCCTCTAGGTCATGCTGTGGTCCTAGGCTCTTTCTGTCTTCAGTGAGAAAAAAGGAGAATCTCCCAAGGGCAATTCAAGACTCCAATGGCCTTGTCTTCTTAACCACAGTAAGCATGAACAACAATTAGGTTTCTCTCTCCGGCTTCACAAGTAAAATTCTTTTGAAATTAAATTAATAAATGCAGGTCAACAAAGGTTTCAGCAGACCAGTGGCATATGGGGGGGGGAGGTTCTGATAGAGTAGGCAGCCAACATCTGATAAACCCCATAACTGAATTTGTATTCAATACATTGAAAGAATAATAATGTCTGTCCTTGCATTTCCTCTCTTCAGGTAAATATGTACTTGAAGCTCAATAGATCAAAAATATATATTCCAAAATACACAATCAGTTGCATTAAATAAAGATACTTATCTTGTTTTGTTTTGCTACCAATAGCATTGTACTTTTTTTTCATGTCACCACCAGACACAAGTTTCTCTCTATAAATATAGCATCACACCATTATACTACTTCCCTTTTACCTAACCTGATGTCAGGAAGCTTCTGCATGTGAAGACATTTTTGTCATCATGGAAAGCACAAGTTTCCCTTGTAAGCACACCAGTGATAAAATCTAGTCAGAGGAGGTGAAGGAAAAGTATTACAGGCTCTTGTTTACTTTGTCCTCAAGAGAGCTGCAGGGGCCAGACCATATATATTTAAATTAGAGCTTAAGCATTTCCTATCTCTGTCAGATAAGAAATTATTCCCCTGATGTAATAAAAAAATCTTAGACTTAGTCTTTATTTTATAAATGCTATTACTTTTGTGGATTTCTGGGTTTACTGACTCTAAAGCATTTTTAGAGAGACGCTTGGGCTGTCATTTGCAGGACAGTCAAGGGGAGGTGTTGGGACCTTGTTGGCTGCTGATCATTATATTTTTTCTAAAGGCTGCCAAGAGTCAGGTGTAATTAACTCAGGTTAACAGCCCTATACTAAACTGCCTTAGGACCAGGGAAGTAAAACTCAGACTAAGGACTCTCTTTCTGTACAGCAGAGCTGTGTGAGCCTGGTGCATGCCATGCACCCCTAGGTACTGTTATGGCCCAATAACACAGCCCGGAGAAGAACAGAGGCAGTAATGAAGTAAATATATTGAATGGTAATTATAGAATGTATGATAAGAGTTATGAAATGTACGTACATAATAACTTACCATCATGAATAAACACTGGCTCACTCCATTCACTCCAGATCTTGTTTCTTATGCATATCTCTTTCTTTACTCTCACTTGCGCCACACATTTTTTTGCTGGCTTATGAAATGGATACATATAGTTCTCTGCAGTGACATTTACAATCTATCAAGATAGTTTTGGGGAGGTTATTTTAGATGATTTTGCACTGCAGTTCAAACAGATATAAATCTAGGGATGTCAAATACTATTAGTTACATCTCTAACGAGTAGGAAGAGATTTTCAGAACAAGTTCTTATGTCCATACACAATCTGACTCTTGTCTTAACACATCTTAAAACTCAAAACTGAAAATTAAAAGAGACTGGAACTGATAAGATAGAAGGAAGTATCATTTACAGCAGGACAGCAAGAATTTGAAAATACTGATTCCCCTGTCATTTTTTATCACACCATGTGTAGAGCAAACACAGAAACTATGAAACTGCGAGTTCTAAGTTTTTAGTATGGGTAATGTGTTATGCTTGCTTCTCTGGTAGAATAAAATCTTGTGTTTTTTCAGCTGAAGAATGCTCACTATTTTTGTGACTATCCTGAAACATCCTTAATTGTGTCTATAAAAGAAATAGTATTACTCCAAATGACCAAGCACAAACATGGAGTGGCAGAGTTTAAGGCAGAGGGATCTCTAAATTATTTGTCACTTTTGAAAATGAAAGCAAACTTCTGTAAATAAACAATGCTATGAATTTAAGAAGGAATGAAAAAAAGAAAGCAGGAGAGCAAACTTTCACTTATAAAAATCAAAAGTGATGTTAGAAAGTTGTAAAGAAGAAGAAATTATGAATCTCAGACACAGAGAGGCACAGAATCTTTTTTTCTTTGGTGTTCAGAAAACATGATCTCCTGTTCCCACTGACTGGTGTGTGGATTTGACCCTGTGTACCATGCCTCTCCTCTCATCTCCTTTCCTCTTCAAGACTTTTCCAGATCTGGTGCCTATTTATATTCTGTGGTGTCCAAAGCACAGTATGAAACATTAGGTGAAATTCAGTAGCTAGAAGGGCAAATTAGTCACAACCTGCAACTTATATGTGATATTCAGGTCATATATACTTCAATAGCATTTGACCTTTGCCTAAGAACACGGAATGATTGACTCAGTTTGTGGTTGAGTGTAATCCAGAGACCTTTTTGTCTTCTGCATTGCTGCCTATATTTTAACTCCTTATTTTGTGTTGACATATTTGACCTGTACTTTCTAATCACAGGATTTTCCTTATTACTGCATTTTGGCTTGTTGAATTCAGACTTACCCAATATTTCAAATTCTAATCTTGTTTCCCATGGTACTTGCCAATACTTCCTGGCTTCCAGACACCTGCAGACTTAACTCCAAGCTGTATCACAGTATTATTATTTATGCTCATAAGTATTCAGCAAGTCATCTCTTCAGGTATTCAGAATAAATAAATATAGTCCTGTATATCTCAATCATTATTCTCTTCTATGTTCTACAACAAATATCTACAAGCCTGCTTATGGATACCCTAATACCTCAACTCATTAAGTGTCTGTGACAGTGATTAAGACCTTGCTTTGTTCAGAATACAGAATATAAAGCTTGCTGCATTCTTCTTCCTCTTGTCTCTCCTGTAATACTCCTACAGTTTTCTTCTTTAAGTCTGTCATCCCAGCCCCAGGCATTTTGTACTCCTTGGCTAGGTAACTATCATCTTAATCATTACTAGCTTATTATCCTCAAATCTACCTTAAAGACCTTCTCACTTTGTTGGTGCCCTTGTATGTCTTTTTTTGTTGTTGCTGTGGTGCCTCTCTCCTGTCTGATGTGTCCCCATGATTTTCCACTTCTATAGGTGTTTATTCATTTCTATTTCTCAGTGATTTTTTTTGCTTTCCTCTCCTATGTTTATATCCTGCAGATGTGTGCAAAGCAGAGGAGCAAGAGAAAGATGAGGAAAATAAACAAAGTTTATTCCATTTAAGTAAGGCTGCTAGACTATTTTATGTATGTGATATTTCCTTCCAGAAAGTGGAAGGTGTTAGGAAGCTGAAAACAAGGGTTGAAGTGGTCGTGTGAACACTGCAGGTTGCAGGATCCCCCTGCTCACCTTGGACACATCCCAGCCTCCAGTGAAAGGGGACCCCTTACTCCGATCCCTCTCTACTTCCACCTCTCTTGCTCTGAACAGGAAGCAAATCAGCGTGCACGGGCATGGAGGCAGAACGGCTCCAGCACATTGTTGAGCAGGACACCAAGGGTCCAGCATGAACCGCCCTCTCTCCCTCTGCTGTTGGGAGCTTTGTGAGTAGACAGGGACGAGCTCCTGGTTATCTCTGGCAGAGGTTTTGAAGTATTAGGCTTGGGAATGGCTTAGGGAAATACAATGATTTGCAGAGGCAGCTGTCTGTCTGTCTGCTGGAAAACCCAGAAGAGGAGTAGGAAGCTTTAGCATGTCCATGTACAGACCTGAGCTCTTTTTTCTGCACACTTCCAGACCTGTTCTGGAAGATGCCTAGCACTATTAGCTCTGCATCTGAATTAATAAACCCTGCTGTAATATAGGGAGATAACTTTATGTGATCAGTAACATCTACATTATTGCACTTCTTTCTGGTTTGTCTAACGAAGAGTGAATACACATCAATTTAGCCATACGTTCTTTCAGTGTGTCATTATTTTTAAAATGTTTGCCAGCTTAGATAAGCCTTTTATTGTTAAGAGTACTGTGCACTGACTGAGGTGTATGTTAGATGAAATTTATGTTCTTAAACAAAAACACGGCTTCAATCATAGCTTGAATAAAACCACCAAAGATTCAGAAAATTCACATTCCAATACACACCTGAATTTCATACTTAACCATATTCTGAATTAAATGCTTGGCTTTCTACTCTTTGAGAGTTCAAATAAAAATACGCATGAAAACTTTTTTGCTCTTATTTCCACGTAGTTTCAAAATGCAACTGGGTTATTTAGTCACCATATGGCATTACCTAAACTATAACACTGTTCTATTTCTTACTGCTATATTAAGAGATGTTGCTGCAACACCATCAAAAATTTTTAAAAACATATAATGTATCAAAAAAAGAGGGATGATCCTTTTAGTGATGTATTTAGAAATAATGAAAATAATGTTTGAGGACTTTTTCTTTAAAAATATTACCAAAGTAACTGCTAAACCTTTCATTTTATCAATATTCCTTTTTCTATAACAAAAAAGTCAATACAATCTATGTGATAATAATGTACAATTCAAATTCAGGATGAAAAGAAAAACATCCAATCCACTTCAATGCAAGCCTGACTCTGAAAGATTTTATAAAATGTGTTGATTTTCTTTTTTTACCAGAGTGACAAGTTGGATTATTCCTTAAAAACTTGGGGATATATTTAAATTTTTTTTGACACTAAATTCTGTTAAATTTAGGGGATGTCTAGTTTTTGTGAAAGTTATGTTATACAGACTAATCATATTACTAAAAAACTTACTACCTTAAGATCTGTTATTTTCACTTGATACAGAAAACACTTGTTACTTGCAGAACCAATAGTAGGCGGAGGTTTCCAGTGAATTTTAATACTTCTGTTTTCAAGGGAAGCTGAGATGTTGATTGGTGGATTCAGCTTCTCTGAAAAATAAAGAGCACAGAGAGACCTCCTGTACCTCATGCTCTTTCTCATTTTCATGCTGATGTAAAGCAAACGCACTACATTAGTCCTTAAAATACATAGCTGAGTATTTTGGAGTTTGCCACACCCAAAGGAGACATTCAGTGAGTGACACATTTTCTTGAAAAGTGATGCTCATTAAATGTCTCAAAATAAAGAGAGGGAGTTGTTTTATTTTCACATATATGTCTACAGAATGTAGCAAGAGTGGGAAGGCCCTCTCCACAGTCTGTGTCGGTGTTGAGGAGATCTCTAGTCTGCTACAGGATCCATGTCACATGTCTTGTGTTCATGTGTCTTGTGGGATACACCAAGTCTACCCACAAACCTGGTAGTATTACTTTGAAAAAAATGGAATTTCTTCTCTCATAAAGGGGTTACTAAAGGGGCACTAGCACTTGGCAGGTCTTCATAAAGTCATAGAATGGTTTGTGTTGGAGGAGACCTTAAAGATCATCTACTTCCAACCCCTCTGCCATGGGCAGGACCACCTTCCACTAGACCAGGTGGCTCAAAGCCCTATCCAGCCTGGCCTTGAACTCTTCCAGGGATGGGGTGTCCGCAACTTCTCTGGACAATCTATTGCCCAGAGAACCTGTCTGATTCAATACATGAAGATTTCTACTGATGCTTAAGAAATCTCTCTCCCTCTCTCCCATAAATGAGCAGGCAAGCACTTGCTATGGAGGAAGTACAGTGTTGGAAGCAAGAGACATCTGGGTCACCAGGATTTTAGCCTTGTATTTAGATAAGCAAGTCTACAGTTGTTTTTTAGCATGGCATGTGTTGAGGCACTGATCCTGAGTGTTTGCCAGAGTACTCAAGCATCCTCAGTTCTCCTCAGCTGCTGTAGTATTGCTGTAAAGGAAAGAACTGCAGTTGAATTTTTGGAAAAAGGCCTCCCAGCAGAGGCAGAAGTGCATAGGAAGTGTCTGTAGACAGGGTCAACAAGGTCTGGTGTTGACATGGCTGCAATATGGTGTCAGAGAGAAAAAACCAAAGAGAGGCAAAGAGCATGAGTGGTGGCATGACTCATCCATGCTGTGCTTGCTCTAGCCTTTGAGGGGAGGGGCACACCATGAGCTTTGAAAGGTAAGGAGACTAAGCAGCAGCTTCTTTTGTTTGTTTGTTTAGTCTCTGAAACACTATTCCTCGACCATCTGTCCCTTCTGTGAGGATACCAAGAGTAGGAAACAATTTTTTTTCATCCTTTTGTCACATGTTATGTCGAAATTTCTTCAGCTCCACACACACACAGACAAGACTGTTATTTTGGTTCTGGCTGCATACAGGGCATGTGTGAGTCCTGTTTTTCAGACCATATGTCGCATAACTGGAGGGAAGGTTGAATTGCAGGGATTGATAACTAGCAGCAGGATAGCAGACCTTCAGGACCTCCAGAACTGTTGTAAGGGCTAGGGTTAAGGCCAGCTGGACGCTTCCCTGTTTAAGAATCCCAGAACAGGTTGAGTTAGAAGGGGTCTTTAAAGACCATCTGATCTGCTCTCCAGCAATCAGTAGGGACATCTGCAACTGAATTAGGTTGCTCAGAGCTCCATCCAACCTGACCTTGAATTTTTCTGGAGATGGGGTATCTATCACCTCTCTGGGCAGCCTGTTCCAGTGTGTTACGACCTGCATTGTAAAAAAGGTCTTTCTCATACCTAATCTAAATAATTCCTCCTTCAGTTTAAAACCATTGCTCCTTGTCTTAGAGTAACAGACACTGCAAAAGAAGGGGAATCCAGATGCAAATGACCCTTCTTCATGTGCATGACTTGAAGGGTACATTCTTCCCTGAAGGGAGAAGACAACCCTGACTTGCAATGGAGCCTTGTAAGTGTAAGTCAGTTCACTACTTGTGCAGCAAAAAACAGCCCCTGTAAGCATGCTCAGATTTTGTTGTGCCCTACCAAACTTTGGCAATGGGGTTAGAGGCAAGGTAAGCTAACACAGCTTGTGCCAGGAGCTGAGACATGAGCAGAAGCTGTTGGCTGAGCCAGCTGTGGTTGATGTGCAGGCTAAAGTCTGCTAAGGTGGGAAGGGAAGAAGAGCGGAAAGGGAAGAAGGATGGGAAGGAAACACCAGCACTCTGGCCTCCTCAAAAAGAAGGTGGTGGCTGCCCTGAGCAGGGGGAAGGAGACTGAGTGAATGGAGAGAGAAGCAGGGGATGGACAGCCTGATCTCTCCTATTTATCCTCCCTGCTTACTCTTGCCCGTCTCAGTCCTGTGGTCCCTGGGGAGACAGACTAGAAGTGAACATCTTCCCAGACAACTATGAAAACCCCTAATACAGCCTTCCTGCAGATTAGTTCCCCCTCTCATTTCCTGTGATGCTCACCCTCTTTTTTTCTGTCTTTTCAGGAAAATCTGATTTTCCTGAAAATGGTTTATACTCCTAAAACAGAATATGTTGCGTATAGCTGGCTCTGATTGCAGTAAAAAAGCTTTAGGTAGAGAAAATAATTCTAATGTCTTAGAACAGATTAAATGAGATGTAACTCAGAATAAATTCTGATAGTTTTGAATTATATTTTTGTTTTCCCTTGAGTTATGACTGATTTTTGTGTTACAGATCTGGTATATGATCAACTTAAAAGACATTTGAATCTGCAGTCTCTGCTAAAATTCAAGTGAATTCTTACCCATGAGATTAATTCAAACTTCCCAAAGAAGTAAGTAAAAATAATTTTATATGATCATTCAAAACTGTCAATAATTAAAAATAACTGCTGAGATATTTTTAATTTAAAAAATAAATAAAAATGTTAGTAATGTTTGAGAATATTCATATTCTTAAATTCAGGTTATAAATGAGACTTGCGACTATTTATGTTCTTTTTTTCAATCAAGCTTCCTCAGCACTATAAAAAAAGGAAAAGAATAGGTAAGAGAAAAAAAATAGGGAAAAGAAGGGTATAAAGCTTTTAAATATAATTTTCTCACTAGCTATCATTTTAAGTTACCACTATAGATAAACAATCAGAGGAAAAAACCCCAAACAAACTTTGAGCCATAATCCATTTTTTTTTCATCTTTGTGTAAAATTCCCACATAGATAAATGCCTAAATAGTTAGAATTAATATTCTGACTTTGTCACACCTCCATATTTCCTGTTTTTGCTCTCCATGAAATAACTAATGAATGAATTTTTCGTAAACAATAACATAAACAATTATTCATAAACAATACTTACCTATTTTCTGAGGTGTAAAAGCTTTGTAATAAGACAGTTCTCTTGAATTATTTCTCAAATCTCTTGCAGTTATGTTTAAATTGATTTTCCTTGATGGTTGGAAATACATTTCTTTCATGTGACATCCAATATTTTTCTTCCTTGCATTTTTTATGTATTGCTGGCATTCAAAAACTTTTCCTACATGCCTGTGATAAGGAAAACATAAAGTTTGTAAATCAAACAGGTATAAAAACATGGCTCCATGACCTCATACTTATTTTATTCAAGACCCTTACCTGTATGAAGAAAAGATCTGGATATCTTCAGGAGCTTCTGCTTTGATATGCCATGTGCAATTGAAAAAGGAAATGTTATATATGATGCATGAAAGATTCTGAATATAGACTGCATCAAAGAAAGGGGAAAAAGAAAGAGTGATGTTTATTTTACATTGACTTTCTAATAGCAACATGAAGGTTTCCTTTACAAACTCATTATGTAGCCTTATTTCTAGAAGTATGAACAGGTGAGAACAAATAGGTCTTCTGGCGTTTCAGACAATGACAACTGAGACAAACATTTGCTCCTATCACCAAAGCCTTACTAATAAACTTTAAAAAACATGCAGAGTTGAAGCTGAAAAGCTCTGATCTTTGAAGATTTTCTGAAACCATGTGATACAGAAGGCAATCTTCATGAGACATGAGTTACTAGGGAAAACAGAGTGATTGGGTCATTCTGACAGCTTCCTCAGCAGAGCTGGGGTTTTCTGAATCTGAACATGTCTAGTAAAAGAAATAGTTCTGCAATTCCAAGGTCTTATGGGTCATATTCTTAACAAACACATAAAAAAAAAAGTAGTAGAAGATAATAATGAGCTTTCAGAAATTATATGTCTAGAAGTAAGACAGGACATCATGAATGCTTGGATATCTTAACAACACACAAAAAATAGCTGACCTGGAGGTGACTTGTAAGTAAATTCTGTCCAGTCACTTTCCCTAATTATGTCTTCTGTTTCTTTTGCAAAAAGTTGTGTCTTAACTTTAGCATTAAAACCAGAGTGTAACTCTAGATATATTTTCTTTTTCTTCTTCTGCAGTCTCTCCTAACAGGAGGAAGAAGAAATTGCATGAAGGTAGTTGATAATAAGTATTGAAAGGGAAATCATCCAAATTCATCTACTGAATTAAGCAATACATTATTTCACTTTAAACTATGTGTAACCACTGAAGAACTTACTTCTTTTTCCTGAGTGGTATTGAAGAACCTATAACTCAAAATATACTTCACAGTGTATTTCTCAGTTTCTTCTTTTGTCAGATTATTCTTCCAGGACAAAACAATTCTTGAATCATGCTTGGTAATCCACAGAACATTATGTAGCCCGAGGGCACCTGCAATTACAATGATATTACACAGAGGAAGAGAGGCCCCACCACTGTGCACACAAAGGATTTGGTTCTCAGCAAGGCTTGCACACCCAGTAGCTCTACCAGGACCTCTGTTCTTACATGGAGCAGGTGATCTCTGAGCTTTGTTGGATATGACTTTGAGCAGTGAGAATCATGTTAACCTATCTGCAGCTCTCAAAATTGGTTGATTCACTTTTACTTGTCTTGGACACCTCTCCTAGTGCAGGTTTCTTTCTCTCCGTGGGTTGTAGAAAGTGCCTTGATAACAAGTTCAGATTAGATATCTGGGATGACTAGTACAGGATGAATTGTTACTTAATAATTTACTTACCCATTACTTTGTGTTGTCCACTTGCCAGACTAGCAGAAAACAGTGTCTTACACTGGAAAAAGCTTAATGTCAGCATGACAGGAATGACTGTAACACGTGCCATAGCTAATGCTTTGGGCCACAGGTCTGAAGAAACTGAGATTCTTTAGTTCTGAGTTTGGTTGAAAAAGCAGTTAGAACATGAAGTTTTCACTTTGCATCTGTGAAATAATATGAAAGAGTCACTTAACTGCTTAAGAGATGCCTAAAGAGATGTATAAAGTATAAAAACTAAATATGAAATTGCACATAAACTTAGAATCATAGAATATGATGAGTTGGAAGGGACCATTAGCATCATCGAGTCCAACTCCTGGCCCTGTGCAGGATGCCCTGAGAATCACACCATGTGTTTGAGAGTATTGTCCAAATGCTTCTTGAACTCAGATAGGCTTGGTGCCATGACTGCTTCCTTGGGGAGCCTGTTCCAGTGCTCAATCACACTCTGGATAAAAAACCTTTTCCTGATATTTAACCTAAAGCATGCATGACTCAGCTTCTTGCTGTTCCCTCGAGTCCTGTCACTGGTCACAAGAGTGAAGAGATTAGCACCTGCCCCTCCACTTTCTCTCATGAGGATGTTTAACACATGTTTATCATATGTTTAAGGGGTCTTGTTGATTGGTGCCTTCTGTTCCCAAGATATTTGTATTCAAGCCCACTCTTTGACTGGGTGCCAGGGCCAATGAGGACGTGTGTGCCATACTGCACTGTTTTTGAATGGCAGTACTGGTTAGATGGCAAGCCAAGACCACATATACGACACTACTGATACTGAAAGCAGACAGTTTAGGTAGAACCCACCTGACACAACTTTGACTAGATACAAACCAAGTAGGTCTATTTGTATGAGTTATCTAGCCTCTAGTGACTGTAGAGCAATTGTCATTTCTAGACTGTGATTTGTCTTAGCTGGTACAGGAAGATATGAACCATAAGGAAAGACGAATCCTGCCATTTGAAAAAGTGAGTATCAGCAGGAGTATTTTGGATGTTTGCTAATTTTGAAATACAAAGTTGAGCAAGCAAATTCCAGACTGACCAAAACTGGGATCAGAAAGACAATGTTGCTGTTTCTCTGATGGGTAAGTATTCATACTAAGGTTGCTTTAATGTAAAACAGCTTCTGAAACCTTCTGAGTTCTCCACAGAATTCATATGCCTCCATGTTTAGAGTCTTTCACTCACTAACTGATTTGTCTTGGCTCTGATTGTTTTCAGTTTTAAATCTTCAGGCACATTCTATCCAGGGATCAGTACCTGGAAGCATTTAAAATTGTTCACCATATATTGCCTAACAAGTGGCATTGGTTATGTAGAGGAAAATGTGTGAATGTTCAGCACATCTGAAAAATCTGCAAAGAGGTTTGCTGGAAAAAAAAATACACATATACATACAGAATAATTTATAATGCTATTTTGGCACAGTGCAGTGAAAAAGAGATCACTTAATGAATGCTGTCATTGTTTATGAAGTGCTGTGAAAAAAATCATAACAAAAAGCTTTAAGACAAAGGTTTCCCCATCTGTTTCATTCTGGGAGTGATCTCACCTGTAGCACCAGTAGCAGCTATAGTATGCGTGTCACATCATGCACATCCAACAAAAAAAGAGTTAATTCTCCTGCTTAGTGTACATCGGTAAGAAACCAAACTAACTGTCTAGAGAGGGAAGGGCTGATCTATGCCATGAATGGTGCCCCTGGAACTGTATGGTGTGTGGCAAGAGAAAAGGCCAGGGAAAATATAAAGTATAAACACTCTTTCAAGGGTTTATCATTCCACATGTAGCGGCTGATCCCTTCCCATGAAATGGAGTAATCAAAAACCATCCTAGAAGCATGTATATACATTTTTTAAACTAGGAGAAAGGGAAAAATGAGGATGGAAAACACTAAGCAAGTTAAAATATTTGTGACTAATATTAACACTACTTTTTTGGAAAACACATATAAAAAGTGGATATGGAACAGGAAAAGGAACAAAATAAATCTTACAGTAGCAACAACTTTTGGTGTTAGAAATAAAAATGGAAATAATCTGTGAGGCAATTATTCGAGGAGAGGACATGCAGAGGCAGAGAAGAAAGATTTTTAGTCTGAATAAATTTAGAAGAAAGTGGACCAACCTGAGTCAGAGAAAGACATTTCAGGTGACAGTATTGCTGTTTCCTAGGAATACCATCTGTACAGGTCTGAGAGGCACTACTCCTCTTAGTGTGCAATGAATTCTCGTACCTTCTCCCACAGGTGAGGTGGTGGACAGTGTCAGCAGGCTGCAAATAGAATCAGGCAAATGCATGCAAATCAGGTACATGAAACGCTACTAAAAAGTATTAGAGGTGGATGTACCCTCTAACATCCCTAATTCAGCAGCTCTTGATGCTGGGGAATACTTGGAGAATGGGGTGCAGGAGATGGCCAGAGTTGTGGATTATATCTGAGTAACATCTGTTACCACTTCTGGAGGCAGAACAGAAAAAGGATGGCTGGGCTAATCCCAAAGGGTTTTTCTTATGGCTATTTACAATGAATCAGTTTGCAGAAAAGAGTAAAGTGAAAGCACTGAAGCATAAGGACACCCAAGGTGACTAGGAGGGAAGAAAAAGTTGTCAATACATAAAAAGCTTTTGATTCACAACTTGTCAAAGAATACATATTTTCATTTATGCCAGCAAGGTTGAGCTGAATGACACAACATTTCTTCTCGTACATGCAGACAGAACTTTGGGGTCCTTATCCAGTGTATGGAGAGCTTTGACTTAGCTCTTATACTGCTGAAGTTCAGTCCATGAGGTGCAAAGTAAAATTTGCTGCCTGACAAGTTTTTTAAAGAAGACTCTTTGATTTTTTGTCTCTGGAGAAATGCACACTAGACAAATATACTTACAGAGAGTCCAGTTAATCTAATGG
>WEIV01026143.1:0-75003 GCA_013390005.1 Calyptomena viridis
CAGAGTCAAACCATGACAATGTGAAAGCAAATGGAAAAGTGTGAGGGAGGCAAGGAAGAGGAAGGAAGAATTTTTCTATGAAAGGCCTGAAAGGGAAATAAATTTCCTCAGTTAAAAATAGTCATGTAAAACACTTGCTGGTTATTAGTATTATTGAGCATAACACACTATGAGCTCTAGTGGTTAGCCTGTGCTCAGCCTTGTTCAAGTTGCCTTTTTAAATGAGTTTTAAACTAGTTCGGTCAGGTGTGACACCACTATACTGCAGCAGTAGGGTCTGCAAAGCAGATGTACTCCATCATTTAAAGTGTCCTGAAGGGACTAATAAAGTAATGCAGGAGAGGAAGAAACCAGAGAAGTTGTGCCACTGCTGTCCACAGCTGATGCAAAAGCAGAATTCCTCCCTGAAATTTGAATCATGTATAAATGACTTAACAATGTTCCACATTGTTTCATGCTCTGATTTGCATGTTTATATTTGTTTATTTTGCTTCGTTTTAAATTGCCAGCCCTTTAGACCTAAACAATCTGAAATTCAAGCTGTGAATCTTTCTGGCTCGTAAATTTTGCCTGCCATAACACCTGTGCAACTCGTCTGTCTTGTCTTGGATTTTACAAGTGCATCCAAGGAACAGCACTGTCCCTGGACCAGAAACTTGTCGACACTTCTCCTGATGATATATGAGGCAAGACAGAATTCAGTACACAAGCTCTCAGCTGTGCTAGTTATGCAGCAGTAATGTATAGAAGAGACGTTTTTGTTCGTATGCAAATATATCTGCCATTACGCATGAAGAGAATAGATTTTATGAATTAGAAGATTTACATAGTCACTCTTAACAGCAAAAAATGCACTATGAATTAAAAGAAATAAAGTATATATTAGAATTAATTTTGATAAACTGTAGCACAGTTCGCTATGCCACTAGATATTATGAATGAGAAAGGAATACAATTCTCTGTTTATGCTGAAGACTTCTGGAAATCTTAGGGAAGATATGACAGGTGATACTGCGACAGGAAGAAACAAGGAATAATCTTTTCTCATTTATATGCCATATTGTTCTCTAACTTTCATTCTTATAAACCAATGAAAGATCTTAATCTAAACTGCAGTAATGCTACTTTATACATCATGACCTGAACTACTGCGATATCACAAAGAAACTGATCTTATGCATTTTCTATTACTTCTAGTTACAAAGTAATAAGAACCCCAACCCTGTGAAAGACTTTGTCCTTAATTATATAGCCAAATTACAAAATTTAGTATTTCATTATATGGTTTTTTTAAAATACAAAAAGATATGGGTTTTTTTTCCAAAGAACCTACAGATCAGTACTTGCCCAAATGAAACACAACATAAATATGTAGCATATCAGATCTTTGAGACTGTCTCCATCATCAACAACTTTACATATTTCTGGAAAAGCAGGCTTTAGGTGTCAGCATTCTGTCTTCTCTTACACAACTTCCTTCATGAGCTCAAAATACATGATTTAGCACTGACACACTTAATATCTGAAATACAAATTAGCTCAACTTATGTTCCTCCAAGAAATAAGCACATACTAGGTACTGGGGTTTACTGGGTAAACATCTAATTCTGCCTCCTCCTAACCAAAGAGAGTCTCTTTTGAGCTAAATGAAAATGAGATAAAATCTTAAGTAGACAGTAATTTCTTTTGTGTTTTTTTTGTTTGTTGGTTGGTTTTGGTTGGGGTCTTTTTAGAAAAATATGCCTTGCCTTTAAAGAATATAAATAATATACAATATTCAAGATCCAAGAAAGCTAGGAAATTTGGAATGGATCTTTCCAGCATGGCATGAAAATGTGTGCTATGAAACCAGAAGCATCTACACAAATGTCAGCACAGCAAGGACAACTGAAGGTTAAATATACATAATTCTGAAGAAATAAGAAAAAAAGGAGTTAAAGAGAGAGAAACCTGTCTTGTTCAGTGATACAAAATGATACATGTCACATCTGAAATTGTCAAGAATGCCATGAAGCAAAACAAATATCAGACTTCCAAAGGCTGTCTTTGAAAGGAAGGAAACGTAGCAAGTCCAAGAAACACTTGTTTTCAGTTGAAGTCACAATTTGTTGGAAATTTGTTGCTGAAGAGTTAGGGCTGGATTAACTACAAGTGATATTTGACCATGTACCATAAGCAGGGCAAAGCCAGGAGCCTGAGCTGGTGGTGTCTGACAGCCATGGCTCTAAAAGGGAGAGCAGAACATGTAGCATGATGGCCACATCACAGAAGTCTGCACAAGCCACAAACCAAAGGCACAGAGATCTAACCAGGGAACTACTTTCTAAGCAAAATGTTTTATATTGTCCATTAGTTCAGTACTACCTCTGTAGTTTCTTGCTTAGAAAGTCCATTTTTATGTCTTCTGCAAAATTTATGTGACCTTAACCATTATTATTTTTATTATCTGATGTCTGAAAAATGAAACTGTATTTCCTGAGGGACACTTCCTTCTGAGAGCTGTATATACCATTGAGGCACCTCTTAACATCCAACATGACCCGAGCAATAGGTCCACAGAGCCCATTCTGCATCAGTTATAGCAGCCTCATGGTCACCACCAAGACTTCAGCAGGACAATGAGAGAAGGAGTTAAAGATTTTAACTGTCTGTCAGAGATGAAGACTGGGAACTGACAGAAGTTGAAAGAATGTTAAGAGGGTTTGAGATGTAAAAGAAATTTCTGTTAACAATAAGCAGAGCATGGGCATTAATGCAGCACAGGATGTGAGAGATAACAGCAATTCCATAAAAAATGACAGCCAGGAATTTCAAACAGGACAAATAAATAGAAAATTTGTTAAACAGGTTTTTTTACAAAGTCTTTACATGGATCATATTTTCTGATATAGTGAGGAAGAATTCATATAGTGCAGTCAGGAGATAACAATGAAAAAACAAACCTGAATTCTTAGAAAGTAGACAATATGAAAGATTCAGATAACTAACATCATACACACGAAAGGAACTGAGAATACAAGTGAGAAAAGCTTTCTGAATAAAGAAATTTTCTGAGGATATCAATATGTAAAAGATAACTCCCCTTTTTAAACCAGCCTCACTGGGTATTACCAGTACCAAACCCAATGAAATGTTCTTTATTCTAAGTTCTCTGTATCATTCAACGAATGTTTTAAAGGTAACTACAAACCGATACCTAGTTTATAGTTTTGGCTGCTGTTTTATCTAGTTTAAAATGTCTAAAACATATATATATATAAAAATATATATATAGGCAGCTAGGTAAATGCCCCAAGAATACAAATTTGGGAGAGTCTTTCAGCATTTTATGCATATATATGAATAGACAACCAAATAAAAAGATAAAGCACCAAGAGACAGGGGCTAAAAAGTTATCAAACAAAACATTTTACGTTCATTCACTCAGAAAAACAATTTACAGCATCACTAATGACAAACAAGATAGCATTAGCTCACCCACTAAGAGAAAAACAGTGGAAAATGACTTAATATCCATTCCACAGTTAACCCTCAAGTGGAATATTGTTTTCTCATGATTATTTTAGCCATAATCTCCTAGAAAACATGTTGCTCTAAACATGTTGCTTTAAACAGCTTATTCCAAGTTCTAAGTCTCCCCAGCAAAGATTAACTATTAACTATTTCAATTTACTATCTGTGGTGTAATAATCTAAGAGATGACCTAAGAAATATTTAAACTAGGGAGAGAAGCAGAAAATATCTATTAATTCTAGTGAAATGAGTCCATAAAAAAGCAGCGCTTGGGATCCTTTCAAGAAAAAAAAAAAGCATGGCTATTAACAATTAAAGGAAGATTTACAAATACATCTGTATTATTTCAGATAATTTCTTTCTCTTTAAGAGTATTTGCTCTAGTAAAAGTCAGTATCGAAATGCCAGTCACTTGTTACTTGTGGGGTTCTTAACCTACACAAGGATAGGACTTCCATCTTTTTTCTTTTTGTCAGATATTTGTAATCTGGCACTAACATTAGCAATAAAAGCCCCATAGAACTACTACAGAAGAAGATTCTTGACCATGTATTGCAGCATTCATGTGTCTAAATTGTTTTAAATTTTCTCTGAGATAGGAACTGTCCCAATGTCCTTTGACAACCCGAAGTATTTACAAAGCAAATAAAATTTAGGAAGTACTATAATGACTAGAAAATGCTGTGAGGCAGCATAATGGATGCATCAGCAGAGGATAATTACTGCAATTGAGGCATGTTCCTATGAAACTCTAGAGAGAAAAGTAAGAACTTGTTAAATCTTTGCATTTATTCAGAAAGAGAAAATGAAGTTATTTAAAGACATCCAAGGATACTGGGAGATGAAAAAAACTCTGTGTAAATATCATATCCTAAGCTTGCCATCCAAAGAGAAATCAATTTGTAACTAACAGACAAGCTAGGAATTTTTACTTGAATTTAGTGATTGCAAAATGTCATAGATTAGCAGGATTTCCTATCAAGTCTCATATTCACCAAAAAATAAATGCAGCACTGAAAGACTGAGAGTGAGCTACCTTCATCATTAGTGCTCTTCACATCTTGATGGAGACATACAGTGCTGTAGTCTGATGCATTCATTTGCTGAGTTCTCTTTCAGACTGGCAATATGGGTCCTATACAATTAGATTCACATAGGGCTCCACTCTCTATAGGGAGAAAATATACCCAGTAGGCCTTGGTCTATTTATCTCAGAAAAGCACCACTAATAAAGGGAAAACCAAAAAACCACCACAAATAAAACCCACTAAAATAATAATCACTGAAAGATACTCAGAATATTTATGAAGTTCATATGGAATTGGCCAAGCATGGAGATTTTGCAGATGTCTGGAGACACGTGTACTTTCTCAGTCTAAAAGAAATGCAAATACATTAACTAATTATTTTTCGGACAGCCAATTATTTTGCAGTGTACACCTAAGACTGAACATCATGAAATGCTTATTAGTTGAGCAATCAGGATAGTGGAGCAATTCCTTTTGGAATGGAATGAAGCCAAAGAGTTGGATGGAGAAGGATTGTTAATGCAGTAATTCACTAACAGACACAATGCTGCTCAATTTACCTAAGCATTATACAACTGACCAGCAAAATATTTTAAGAGTCAGAAAATAACCTTTACATCGTCACTGGGTTGAAGCAGAGTGGTCTGGACCTGCAAGTGCTCAGTTCTACAATTTTTAAGAGACAACAGACAGTAATTGAAGTTAGAAAGTCAAACAGGGGTGGATGTATTTTTGCCTTGGGAACAGACAGAATACAGAGCCTCCAGAGTGCCCTGTGTGCCCTCCTTTCCTTGAAGATGTAACACTTCCCTGCTGCATTGTTGGCCTGGGTCAGCTTACATGTGTGACTCGACTGGACTCAAACACCCAGGTACACAACAGTTACTCCCTTGTAGCTTCTTTTTTACTTAAAACAACTACAACAACAAACAAAAAACCAACCAAACAAACCCACTCAGAAACCTCCCAAACAAACAAACAAACAACAACAAAACCAAACAACCCCCCCAAAAAATCCAATTAAATTTACATCTCATTTTCCAAGAAAAAAAAATAGACAAAAAAGAGCTCCGTAACCAAAATTAATGTCAGAGATGGTTATATCTTCCCAAAAAGTTATAAAGTTAAGTCATGGCCCATGCTTTTTTCTGGCATAAAAACAAGAGCCATGGTGCCCAATCTTTCTGATGGGCTGTTCAGCATCGTGTGAAAGCTACCTACTTCAGTCCTTCTTCCATCTTGACTTGGTAACCAGGCAAAACTGTCCCTGCAACACAGGAACATTTTATCCTGTAAACATGGTAATCTCACAAACATAACACATCACTAGGATCACATCTCAGGGAACTCATCTGGGGAACACAGCAGGGATGGAAGTGAGCTGCCAAAATTATTTGTCTGATCCATAATCCCACTGCCTCAGGTCCCCAGCACGGCTGATTTCTTTCTTGATGGGCCTCATGCAACCTTCTATTAGCGGGCAAACCTGAACGAGAACAATAGAGCTTGGATGACAGGAGATGTGGAGAAAAATGCAAAACCCTCCCAGTTCACTGCTACACCTGAAAGAAATCCAGCTGAAAGTCCAAAATCAATGTAATTTAACACTAAAAGGATTCGTTTTCTCTCTCAGTAAGAGAAGATCTTTGAGAAGCAGAGGTTAGTAAAATATAGTGTTGCATATTTCTGCTAATGTTCTCCAGTTCCTCGTTTTTTAACTGATATCCACAAAGAGGTCACAGCAATAACTCGAGATGATTCTCTTTCTGTGCCAATTACTGAGATGCTGGGAGGATCATTTTCAGACTCTGAGTGTGATTTTTCCAAGTACACTAGGAGACCTCCTTGCGGGAAGATAAGCAACTGCCAAGAGTGGAATAAAGCAAGACACTCCTATCTTTGGTGAGAGTATTAGAATCAGGTTCACAGGACAGATGCATAAACTAAGTACAAGCCTTAACAGGAATTATGTCAAGAATAAGAAACTAAGAGTGAGGGTTTTTTCACAAAGGATCAAAGGTAAATGAATATGATCCCTTGAATCAACCGAACTGCTAAGGTTGAATACAATAAATCTTGGAATTACAGTTTTAAAGAGTGCTCTACTCTAATAATGAGGCACAAAGAGTCTCTTTTATGTGGATCAAGTACCCTATGACAATTTCTACTTTTCTTGTTTGGAGCTACAAAATCTGTTTCCCCAAACTGGAGTTCAAAATGGGGTAATACCTAGTGCATAGTTGAGAGAGTTCAGTTACTGGTTCATTGACTTTGCCCCAAGATGCATTATGCTATATTTGCCTCTGAACAATACTCAGGTAAATTAAAACTCTTAAAATAGTCACTCCCAAATAATCCTTGCAATTAAAAAACGTCTGACGACAACAATCACAAGACAACCCTAGTAGACAATCTTTCCACATGGACACCTTCTTCAAGAAACTAAGAGCTGATTCATGTCCTTTCAAAAAGCATCAAAAATTATAGCCATTACAATCCAATTTCAGTGTATCTCTTAGAACAGAACTAAGTAATCATGCTATCTTATCAAGACTCCTATTTTGATGTTCCACGTTTTTCATGTTGAATACCCAGTATATTCCTGATTAATTTAGAAATTAACAAAAAGAAAAGAAGAAAATTATTTTCAATTTCTAGGTTTCATTCTTTACCATGTAGCCTTTTTTGTCCCAAGCGGACTTTAAGAATATTCGACTTTATTTCTGGATCTAATGATGTGTTCTCTCTGAGACAACTGGGAATGTAACCATGGAGCATGCAGGGTTATCATGATGAGGCTGGACTTATTGATTCCTTGCTATTCACACTCTTTCCATTGGGTGTTGCTATGATATTAAACAGATTACTACTGGGACTCAATGTATGCATACAGAAAGGCATGTTAAGTTCTCTGCCCATGTTGCTTTGCCCATTGTTCCACGCAGCCCGAGTCTGTTGCACTTCACAAAGTTGGTACTGTAATTCATTATCTGGTGCTGAGAAAAACTGTCAGTGACAACTTTTGAAGAAGAAATCATAAAATGGAGTCTTGCAGCTTGTACTAAAAGCTTTATATTCTTTCATGAAGGTGATCTGACTAAAATTTATATGTACGTTGCAGCATTCAATTACTGTACACAGTAGCTGTGCAGATGGCTCCTTTTTAATTAGAGTATTTAGTGCATCTTCTGCATAAAGAACTAGGCAATGAATAAGGAGGAATTTAATGAAAGTAACTAAAAAAGGAAATATTTTAATGGAAGTTAGGAAAAAAACCAAAACAACTTAGGACACAATTCTTGGAAGCATTTCCCGCTCATTGGATGCAGCTCTTCAGACAACCCAAAGGAGAAATCCTTGCAGATCTGTGGCCTCAGGGAGGTCTTGTCAAGCACTACATATCAGGCAACTGATCACTACACTTTGCACAGCTGATGGACACACAGATGAAGCTGAAGACTTGAAAAACAAAATAATAGCTGGAACTTGGCTTTCAGTGCGGCATGGACACACTAATGAATGTGTTAAATGGGTATTGTGAGGAAATGTCAGTCTTTCATTAAGTTATGGCAAGTATAAATGGTATAAAATAATTTAATATTTAAAATAGCCTCAGTATTAACAGCTGTTGCTGTTAATACTAGTAACAGTAACCAGCAACACTAACTAGTAACCGTAAAAAATATAAACCTACCACAACTTGAAATCCTGGCTATTTTATAACCAATAACATAGTCGCTGATCTAGTTGTATTACTAGTCTGTTAGAAAAGCACCAGCATTTAGTTGCATAGCCTCTAATTAGAGAAAAAAAACCCCATCAACATTTAATATTAAAACATTTTAAAAAAAATCAATTTGATATGTTCTTAAATTTAGTTCTGTCAGGCGTAAATGCTTGAAACACACAAACTTGGGCAAGAAAGTTGCTATGGGTCATAAATGACAGGCTTCAATCAGGTAAGTTATATGTCCTCTTAGCAGTGGCAGTAATTTAAGCCACTTGAAACATAAATTCCAGTATTTCTGTATTCTGAATTCTTTAGTGAATTTTAAATCTCATAACGATGGCTAGACTTACCTGGTAGGCCAGGTGGAGTTTTCAGATATTTGCCATTAAAATGTTGAATTACTACTTCACATTTTTCTGTAGACTCCATTCTGGAAAAGAGGAGAGAGGGGGATATGGGTAGAGGCAATATGCGTTACTAGATTATTATGGAGGTACACAGTCAGCAAAAACAACAAGCAAACGGAGGAAAAAAAGGACAGGCACAGATGCTGAGACAAATCTTCAAAGCTGCTCTTGCTGATTTCTGTGGAGAAACTGGTTGAGCTCATTAGGATACAGCGTGACTGGCGAGGAGGACCTGCCACCCTCACAGCCTGCAGCTGCACTCCCAGCTGTGTGAGAGCCACAGCAGTGTCAATGAACAGTCCCCTTCTGGCTCCGGGGGATCACCCTGAACAAGGACAGTCTTTATGCTCTCACACACTGCTTGGAAGGGCAAAAAATGTGTTTGTAGGTTCCTTGTGCACCCAAAGTAACTTCAAATAGCATACAAGAAAGGAATTTCAAGATTTGGAGAAGAACATGGAGGATTAAACAACAATTATTACAAGATTACAATGCTAAAAAAATAACCTGCAAAGGCAGACTGTACAGCAAAACCAAAGATAATGCATATATGTTCATTACAACATAAAGCCAAATTCTGGGTGAAGACAGTAATTTACGTGTAAAACTGGCAGGGGAAATGCCTTACTCTTCATCTCACATGACCTCAGGAAAACCTTCAGCATCAAGACATTAAAGCATTAACTGTGAATTGGAATGTATATTTTTGAAGAAATTTAAGGAATACAAAAATACTAGTCAAATTCTAAACCATGGTTATATAACACCACCATTCTTTCAGGTTTTGTAAATGAACTGCATATTAGTCCAGAGAATGGTCAACTTTGCTACACAGTGGGTATATAAACTTTGAAAAGCTGAAAGAGAGAAATGGAAAGAAAGAAATTTCTTAGAAAAATTATGTTTAAAAATCATGTTCAATGCTCCTTCAATACAACAGTGCTTACCCCCAGGTACTCTCCACAAAATAACTCCACTGACATATATATTGCTAACTTCTCACCAGTCTAGATCTTTTTTAAAACAAATTTATCCACTCTCCTTCCTGTCATACGTTTTTGGGAAAGAATGGGTCACATACAGCAGCAGTTTGTCTCCCAGGGTACAATTTTGCCAGAGTTCAAAGGACCACCCCACACCACCACAAAAAAAAAAGAAAGAAATCCTGCTTGCTTGCCCATTTAACTCTTTGAGGAAGTCAAAGTCTTTTGTCCTTTTGTTTCAATTGGGTCATTAAAAATTGCCCCTTCCATGTTGTATCACTGCATATCATGTGGGCTGGGCTATTTCTACAAGCACAAAGACAGCGACTTAGATTGTTCACTTTGGTTTCATTCAGATTTAACTAAGTGAATGTCTGCACTGAGCCTTTAGAGACTCTTGTCTCTGAAAGAATAAATGCAATAAAAGTCTGTTTTCTGTAGCTGCAGGCACTTGGTGTCAAACCATGTTATGTTGCACCACACAGCACTGACAATTTCATTTTAATACATGGGGTACATTTTAACAAGCCAAAGCAGTCCTTGCAAAGAATGCAATATATAAGCTGCCAAGTGAAAGAGACTCGGTGCACTTCATGCATTTTATGTGGGAAGAGAATAAAAGCGAAACCCACAGTGTTCTGGGATAAAAAGGCCATCATTCCAATAGCACTCTGAAAAAGAATGTGCACATTTTCTTCTCAAGTTTCACAATTAACGGCTCTCAAATGCCATTGCCAGCTATCTGTAATCTGGCACACGCTTCGCTTGAAACCGACACTGGCATTATCGACTCAGTTTGAAAAGGCAGCACAATAGACAAAGCTCTCTATACATGTTCCCTTCAGATGTGTTGCTGAGTAACAACTGCATCCATCTCTCATCCACCCTACCTGAGTTGTCGTGTGCTTTCTGCAGCATGTGCCTGTGGGGGTAGACTTACCCCCGGCTGTGCCGAGGCTGGACAGCCAGCCACTAATCAGGATGGCATCTACCCCAGGGCCACTGAAGTAATAATTATAATTTACACTTGCTTACAATACCTCATTTTTAGAAACATCTCGTTCAAATTGTGTTCTTCAGGATGATTAGCTCACTGACTGCCTGGGAAGAATCAGGGGTACATAACTATTTAGTAAGAAAAGTGAAAACAATCTTAAAGTAAATAAACACTGAGACAGTAAAAAAATAAATACTCGTATTTCACAAGATAATCCAACTCGTGGCTCATTATCCAAAGGTATTTGTGCTGCCTCCCTGACAACTGGTTGTGATGAAATGAAAATGTATTTAAAAAAAAAAAACTTCAGCTATAGGGCACATACCTTTAAGCACCGAAATAACAAAGTTAGCATATCCAAGGGGTTTATAATGTCCTGAAGCAAATAAACTGTTCCAGAGAGAAAATTTTCTGATACTTGCTATAACAAGACCCTGGTCTTAGTTTAGTTAAAATTCTGATCAACATCAACCACTTAGGTAGCAATGCCTTTGGCAGGCACCTGAACCCGTCTGCACATATGCATTCAGAAATTACTCTTTTCTTTGTTTTATCCATAAGACTAGCTATATGTGGGCAGATGCCCCCCCAAAATATACTTTTCTTAGGTACATACTAATAAATGCCTCCAACTTTTTCTTCAAAAAGCTGTGGCACTCCTCTACTATACAGTGTGTTTGGCATTATTCCTCTCATCCGAGATAGAAATGTTTCAAAATGTTGCTTGAGACTATTATTTAATAAAATATCACAAATGGAATCGTTACATGTTAAAAACCTCCAGGGAACAGGTTTTCTATAAAACAATGCCATAGGAACACAGGTAAACTTCAGGGAAGAGCATTCAAACATATTTTTTAAATATTGGGGCTTCTTTCATAACTGATAGAACAAAAATGTGACAAAATACAATATTCTGAATAAAAGATAAAGACATTAGATGCTTCAAACCCTTCTATTGAAAGATACAGATACTCAATATTCCTTCTGGAAAGGGAGGGACATCAGCTTCATTTGATAATAGATGTTTGCTTCTGATTAGATAATTTGTGAAGTATCATTTTCAAATTCCTTTCAACATTACATTTTTGGTGCTGATCCTAAGAGGATCTAAGAAAATAATTAATGTTTAAACATAATTCAGGGATAACTATAATACACCCAAGTATTATTTTGAACCAGGTAATGCACTGTAGAAGAAAAAATTATCAAAGTCATAGATTTTTAGGATTTTCTAAAGGTACAGATAATGATCTAACCCCAAAGAAACTAAGAAAACCATGAGAATTTATTTTTACCTGTGTCTATATACCTCCCAGTTCTGGAAACTAAATTGTAATGTTCTCAAATACAACATAAGTAATTAGATGGTCTATATTCTATCCAATTTGAAAAGAAGTAAATTTAAAAAAAAAAAATCTGTAGAGTGTTTTTATTACTTTTTTTGTAGTCATAGCTTTTAAATTAAAGATATTTCAATATGATTAGCAAGAGAACAAAAAAACCCGGGGGGGGGAAGTGTCCTTAAGTATCAGAATCAAATAATTTGATGTTCACATCTTGCTATTAAATATTTATTTGAGATCATTTAAAAACTTTATATTACTCTCTCTACAGACCATAGTGGCACCAAAGTAGTCATTATGTGTTGCTCTGAATAAAAGGGAACATTTAATGGGAAGAGAAGAGGAAGGGAGGGAAGGGAGGGGAAGGGAGGAGAGGCGAGGCGAGGCAAGGCACGGCAAGGGCAAGGCAAATTATTTAAAAAAACCCACTAAAACTTATACATGGTTATTATAAAGATTGATGAAACAATTTAATAAAAAATTATATATAAGGAATAATATGATTATTACATAATTATTACTTGAGAAATATTCAGTACCTTGTAATTACCAGTTAGTGGAAAAACATGCGTTTGATTTCTATAAACCCTATAGTCAATTTGCTTAATAATAATAATGTACATGAGAATCAGGACTATGTCTTTTCATATCCAGAGTAAATATTTAAAGATTAAATAGTTACTACCACATTTATATTGTTTTTATTTACAAGAACAGGAATAATAAATCTTGGAAGACAACAGTTTCTTTCTATTTAAGGCATTTTGCAAAGATGGAAGAAGGTATGTAGTAGCAATATTATACAGTGAGGAAGTCCAAAGAACTGAGTCCCTAGTTAGAATACACACCAGAGAACTCAATTTCTTTAGCATATCAAAAAGATGGCTAGAGAAGTGACTGATAGCAGTGCATAAGTACCTTTGCAGGGAGGATAAACTAAGTAGCAAGTAGTTCTTTAATCTTCCTGAGAAAGTTGTGATAAGAACCAGATAAATTTGAAAGAGAAATTAGGCAGAAACATTTAACTTCAAGGAATATGATCCATTGGCAGACATTAGATAGACAACAGGTAGCTCTTTTTTTTCTGGATGATGTCTTAAAATCACTTAAGAAAGTCTTATTTTAGTAAAAGACAAGTATTATTTCAATATAAGGTAACTGGGAGTATTTGTACTGCCTATGATATAAAAGATGTCAGGCAAATTGGTTTTCATGTCTCAAATACTCTAAAGCTACACAATAGTTTTGATTAGCACGACGTTTCTTAGCACCTCTTTATGTTCTACTCTTCATCCGTCAATGGAAACATTGCACTAATTTTTAATGTATTTTGCTAATTCCAGGTATTCTAAGACCTCGATATTGCTGCAACCTGTGATGTTCTCCTCCCCTGTAACTGACTTATATCTTATCTCCCCAGCTTTTCAGCTGGTAAGAGATTGCTTCAACACGTTCATCCTTTTTTGTTTGCATCCATTTTATGGTGGGAAAAACTATTCCTTTTGTCACTTATAGCCTAGGAAGAGATTTATTTTGACAAGTTCTCCTCATCGCTCACATATTGTATCTTTTCCTAACATGTCTTGCCTGTATATTCTTCGCCTCTTTACTTTAACAACAGGAGGTTGTTTACTATCTCAGACAAATATACAAAATCTATAAAAACCACTGAATTAACAGGTTGAAAAAGACCTCTGAGACTGAGTCCAAACTTTGACCCGACACCACATTGTCAACTAGACCGTGGCACTAAGTGCCACATCCAGTCTCTTCTTAAATACCTCCAGGGATGGTGACTCCACCACCTTCTCTAGAGATACAGTCCATTGCAGCACAACCCATTATGCCAAGGTGACTATTTTGAGCTGCCTGAATATCTCTGCACTACAGTATCTGTATCGACAGTGCTCTCTACAGATAAACCTCTGGTTCAGAAGAAATCCAATAAAACTAAATGACTCCTACTATTACTACTACTAAATGACAGTTTCAGGTATACTGAAAACCCCTGAAAGATGCACAGCTTCTTTTGAGGAAAAGAACATACCAATTAAAGGCTTAGCTCTCATTTTACTTCAGTGGAATCTATTTCTAGTTTCTTCTATTTCTATTTCTCCTAATCAATTGCTACTGAAATCCATGCAAAACTTGTATAAATAGAATAACAATCCTGTGAGGGCTCAAAATCTAGTTTTGCCATTTTCTGTTGCTCCTTTTCAGTTACTGAGTTGAATATTGTTTCCAAAGACTAAATTTAAGACATGTAAAATGCAGATAAGCAGGAGATAAGTTTAATGAAAAACATACGCATGTAAAGAAAAGCAACCCATTGGAAGCTCTTCTAGAAGAATAAGATAGGGGAAAGATGAGGATAAAGCCCAAACTCCCAACAGCAGAGTGTTTAAATGTTTCTCTCCAGACCACCCTGCTAGGTTACAAAGGAACAGACGCATCTCTCTGATGTGTACCTTTGCTCTGAGATGACATCTAATTGAGAATCTTTTGACTTTGGTCATTTGCTGGAACACCATCATAACATTTTTTTATGACAGTTTGTGTTGGACAAATTTTCTCATGTTACTGGAAAAGAATAGTATGAACACACAGTCTTTTCCACCTAGACCCAGGCTGATTTATGCTACTGTCTTCACAGTCTCAGGTTAAGTATTATACTGGTGCCCGCCAGCAGTGCAATACTTGACTGTCTGACTGCCAGCATTTCCATCATAAATTTCTGTTTTCAGAAGCTTATGACTTTGTTGTAAAATGTCGCTTGGGGGGTGAATCTTGCAAGGTCATTTTAAGTTATAAGACAGAAAACAAAATAAAAAAGTTAGTGGTTTCTAACTCTTTCTTTGCACTTTATCATTTAAAAGGACCTATAAAATGCTTGTTCTGCTCTTCAGCTGAATGAGGCACGTGTATGTATGGTATTATTAATACTACTATCTCTATAGAGAGGACACTGAAATGACACCTGAATGACATTTTACGGTTGGTTTATCAAACGCAACTTTTATTTCATTGATTCAGTGGTACCAGTTAAGTCCTTCCCTAAGGTATATCCCAATGTCTCCTTGCTCCCTTTTCCATGTCCTGAGGAGTTCTCCAATAAAACTCACAGTATCTTGGGCTTGGATTATGCAAATTGCTCAGCCAAATTATCTTATGGCTCCTAACTTTCCTTGGTCCTCCTTCATCACCTTTCAGAGGTTCATATCCATTTTCATCTTATAGAGTCCCACTGCTATTTGTCTAGGGATCCTGACACACCTGTACTTCTCTGGAGTTTGCTTCTCCCTGAAAGTGCTGTTTCATGTCTGTCAATTTTGTTAGAGATCTACAAAGTCTACCAAAATTTGGTCCAGATTGCAACATCAGATGGGATTGTGAGGGTTTCCTCATACAGACCTCCCTAGCATCCTGCAGTGTTGCTCTGAGCCTTGTCCAGGGAGGCCTTTCAATGGAATTTTATCACCACAGGTATTGGAATATTTTACAGATAGCACACAAAGTCTTTGGAGCATGTTTGGGATTTCCAGTTTCACCTGAGACAATAAATTATAAAGCAATTTCCTGGGTAAGACATAGGATATGACAGATCATTCTTCTGACTGAAAGTAGGAATGATCCTTATAATCTAAGCCTGTACTACCGTCCCAGGTGATGAATTTGTTCAAGCTAAATTTATAGCACCTTTTCAACTGCCTTCAATTAAACCCTTGAATAAGGAAGAACAGAGCATTTTCCCTCTTCAGAAATGCATCCTTAAACTGCCTGGACGTTCTTCATCCCCTGGCACTGCTGACACTTCTCCATCTCCAAAGTAGCACCATCATTGATCCTCAAAAATCTCCCTCTAAATATTCCATCTTTCATTTTTAGCAAAACAGCACCACTGCTTTGCCTCCACTATTATTGTGTCATTTTTTTATTTTCTCCCACCTTAACATCTGGAATTCATCCTTTGTGGGCCAGTGTAAACCAGGTCTTCCAGCATATTCCAGATGTTGCCACCTCTTTATAAGTGGCAATCCTTCTTCAGGATGAAGATAATTATTTCCCTCCATGCTCTCAGTAACTTCTCTAACCAGTAATTTCAGCCTCCCACAAAGACCTTCTCACTATCTCTGATCAGCTTTTTATTCATAACATCAATAACATTACTAATGTTCTGTTTGCCAAATTCATAGGATATCAGGCTTAAAATTATATCCTGACATAAGTCTCTAAATCCAGTTACTGTGGCTTTTTTTTCCTTTGTTCTTTTGTTTTGTTTCATTTTGGGATTTGGAGGGGTTTTTTGAGAATGAAGGACTATGATTTTTTATAAGATCTAAAGAATACACTTACACTTTCAAAATGAAAGATCAGATGCCGAAGTTATTAGATGACTCCCAGCAACAGGGATTTAAAAGAAACACCTACAAATTTAAGCGCTGTGATGAAATTCTCTGCAAGGGCAACACTGTGTCATTCCCTCTTTCAACACACAATCTTACAACAGACTGAACTTAAAGTTTCTCATCCACAGTATCTCCTTTTTCCAATATCTTACTTCTATGAAGTATTTCTTCCCTCTCCTACTTCTCCTTATTTCTCTCTCTGCTCTAGGATGGGTTGTGTTTAGTTCCAGCTCCTGCTTGCCCGTGTCAACAGAAACACATGCTGCCAAATGACAACAGCAACATGAGCCCTGCGGAATGCCAGCTTCCACAGAGAGTCTAAAGCCCAGTGGGGTGGCCTTGAAGTACAAAGCATGTGCCAGGGGTGAGGCAGAGGCAGGTGTCTAAAGGTTACGGCATGGATAGATACCTGTGAAGCCACAGTTGGAGTCTAAAGCTTCCCTTCCCAGGCCCTTTGCCCATAACGCTCCTCCCCAAAATCTCCCCTGGGATGTACCCAGGCACAGTTGGCTCAGGCCACAGTAAAATGCTCTGGAAAGTTCTGGGAAAATCTGTTCAGTTGCTTCCGAGGACGCAAAAGAGAGGAAATACTTTTATTGGCTTAACTTTCGCTCAGAGCTAGTTTTGTATGCACATATTTTAAAGGAGGCTCTTAATGTCGCCAGACATTACTCAGATAATTTTGATCCAAGAGCATTTGAAGTTATCCAGGTTATAAATGATTAAGTAGCCACCTGCAGTACTATAAAACTGCTAATCACACCCATTTAGGAGAAAAATCTGACAATAGCTGCCTACCTTAAGTCTTTACTGTTGATTGCTTTTTGAATGAATATATTCATTTTGAGATTAACTATTTCCATAATTGGGCAGACTCAAAAAGTACTTTTTAATCATCATGGTGCTTAACTAATAACTTTGTAATATCAAATTTCAAAATTGCGGGGTGCTGCATCATTTTAGCATATGCAAATATAACTTTTTCTTCTGTGCTCCTATGACTCAGTTAAGACCTATGCTAAGCAGCATGGCACATTCCACAGGCAGGCAAGATATACTGTGATAAAAGGTCCTAGGTCAGAAGGTATGCCAGGATCTCCACATGGGTTGCTGATCTGAACTTCTAAAATCTTATTTGGGCTGGAAATCCAGCTTCCATTCCCTACCTGTACCCCACTGGTACACACTCAACAAGTGCTCACACTGTAGGTACACTAGAATGAAACCTTCATGACTACAAGCAAAGCTAAACAAATTAATCTATTTGGATTGACATGCAGGGAAAAGGTACCAAATAGCAATTTATTAAAAAAAAGAAGATCAGCTGATCATGTAATTAAATCTTGTATGGATAATTCTGCAAAGACGAGAGTTAGTATTCAACTATGGTTATAAATTCCTGAATTACCTCTGCCCTCACTCAAGTCAGTGGGAGATCTGCTGTATACTTTGATGGAGTGAAGGTTTTACTCCATTTTCATGGTGAATTACACAACCTTCAAGTCAGATCATTAAAGGGTTATTGAAATATGTTCCATAAACATTTTCACAAACTAAGTCAATTTTTAAAAATGCAAGTTTATCCATGAGTTAGACTAATCTATATTTAGTGAGCTAGAAAAATTCATGTTATTATCTGCAAGAATGCATAAGGAACAGTGTGTCTTCTTTCAGCATAAATGTTTTGCCTTTTTCCATTTGAATTCAGACAATATTATCTTAACATTCTTCTTGCATGATGATCTTTCACATCAAGGACAAAGGTAACACTACAACATCACTTATCTTGCAAGTTAACTTTTATCATACAGTACCTCATTTCACTCGGTATTATGACACTAGCAGAAGTGCCATGATATATAAACATATGATGTATTTCAGAGAAGTTTGTAAGATGAAGTCATCATTCTGCCTACTCTACAAAGCACAATGTTATGAATATTCTGTAGAAACAATGATTTGGGAATTTTTTTCCCTTTTCTTTTGAAGCAGAACACTGATTTACAGCGGAATTGCAAATTTCCCCCATTTGCTTTTTCAAAACCTTTCCATATATAGCACTCTATTTCTTGGCTTTTCAAAAGAAAACTATTTGATTTAAGAATGTTTCAAGGTGAAGAGAATCTATGTAAATATTCCCTGAGAGTAAACATGGAAACTTGTCTATCTGTACTGACAATGAAATACGTGGTAATAATATGTTGCCCAGTCTGTCTAAAATATCTGACTACTCCATTAGGGCTTGTTATATGCAAATATTTCTTCTTAAGTCCCTGCAGCTTTCAAGGAAGAAATGTTTCTTCAGTTTCAGTTCCTAGCCTTTGCTCTTCCAACTGTTAAATTTACTTTTTCCTGTTGCAAAATCTTTGCAAAATATTTAAACAGTTTTGCAGAATGGTTTGGGTTGGACAGGACATTAAAGATCATCTAGTCCCTCTCCAAATTTCTTGTAGGACCCCTTCAGGTACTGAAAGGCCACAATAAGTGCACCATGGGGCCTCTGAAGCACACTCCTTGGTTTCTTCACCAAGTATGTGCTTTTTGCAGTGGGACATTTATTATTATCTGAGCTCACTATTCCTAGCAATTTCTATTTACATATACCTACATAAAATATACTGGGTTTTAGAGCAATTAAACTAACCTCCTTCTGCATTGGCATTCTTCAGTTTGGTAAGAAGTACAGACATACAGTCTGACAAAGTTCTGCTCTGATTATTCCATAGCTGTGAAACTTCAGAGCTACAGAACAGACAGCCTTTAAGAAGGACCAAAGCCAAAAAACGTGCATGACTCAAAATAAGAGTAAAGGTTTCACCTGGCAAAGCCGACTCCTCTGCTGACTCCATTAGCATCTCTTAATATTCTGGTGGAAATGACATGTCCAAAGGGTTTCAGCATATTCTCCAGTTCCTGCTCATCCATGGAAACGGGTAAATTTGAGATGTATAGATTTGTGGGATCTTGCTCTTGTTGCTATGAAAAAATCAGAGAAATATCCTCAGTTAGGCTGAGCAAAATAGAATAGTTTATGGCTCATACAACAAGGGCTACTCAAAATAAGACCAAGCCAAGAATTTATAGCTGCATTAGAAGCAAATCTGGGCAATCTGTTCATGACGGCAACATGTTTGCCAAATTTCTTCAAACTCTCATGCATGTGCTTAATTCTGTGCATGATTGCTCTTATTGAACTCAGTGACACTACTCACAGAAAATTACTCTCGTGCACAAGTATTCTTGGATTTGTGTCCTAATTTAGCAAAGCAATAGTGAAGAAAACGTGATTTCCACAAATATGCTCACTGTTAATATAAATAAAGAATGAAAACTCAACACATATTTTAAGCAGATGTGCTTTCCAGCCTGCAGATTTCCCATTCAACCCATTCATCATGAATCAGGTTGGTTGAAAACACAGAATGCTTTTCATAGCAACTTTTCCCCTTTTTTCCCCATCAAAAATATCTTTCTTCATAATTAGCAATAAGATGTAACTAAGCAAGGGGCGGGAGGGAGAGTTCTGCAGTTCAGCCAGTCCTGATGAGATAGGTCACACATTTATTCTCAGACTGAACTAAAATATCTTAAGACAAAGCCTGTAGTATGAATAACTAAAAAAAAAAAGCAAACACAGAAAACCAACAAATTTGAAAGCAGCTTTCTTGTTCTACTTTAGATTTTTAGACTAAATTTTCCATTTTGGCAACCATTCCAACTCCTATTCTTGCCTGCTGAACTACTGTAAAGAAACACGAAAGAGTCATGGACACCATATGTAAAATAAACGCACGAAAGCAGTAAATCAAAACTTTGTCTACAGACAACCAAGTCTTGATTGCATAAATCAATTTAGTTAAGCCTGTGCAAATTTTCATGGCTCTGTCCACTTTCATTGATACAAGCTTTACATAATATCTGACCACTTGCCAGTGCAAACCTGACTGGGATCAGGCATGACTACATAATTTCAGCTAAGTTTAAAGGCAAAAAAATATAAGATACAATCTTGATACTGTGCAGTAATCTAGACAATACCTTATCTGAGAAAGTTCTCTGAGATGGACTTTTTGATTCTTTTTATTATACATTCTAATAGGCAGAATTAATTTGTACTTGTTCAACACTGAGTTGACAACAGTATTACCTCTTTTTGCTATGAGATGTCCTAAAATCAGATTACTATTCTTGCAGCAGCACCACAACCTTGCACTATTATGAAATTACACACAGTCCTGCAGCCATCTGCCCTGGTTTAACAAAACTAGTTTCAAATTACACTCCATTAAAATCAGTGAGGATGTGCCTTGTCAAACACGATCACACATTGTATTTCTAGAAGATATATGAAGACAGGACAGAACCAAGATGTTTGCTCCATCACTGCCTTGTACATTCAAGGCCTCAAAAACGGAAGGAGAAATTGTTTCAAGCTGCGATTCACACCCCCCATCTTTGCAGGGACAAAAATGACTAAGCCAAGTCTAATGTAGCTAAATACCAGAATCATAAACCAAAGGAAGTTTTTAGATTCTCTTACTTCAGGCTCAAGAGAAATCTTAGCTCTTTTGGCTGAGGCAAAAAACTGAAAATGGATACCTCAAAAAGGTCCAAAATCTAGAGGTGTGTAATACTGTTTTACTGCTTAATTTGGGTTCTGACCTCAGAGCTGTGAACATTTGCCTTTGGACATACAGCTTAATGCCCACTCCATTCTACTTTGCATCTCCAAACCTATTATCCCACAAAAGAACACATTACCATACACATTGAATTCTCCAATATTTTACAAAACATAAATAAAAGGACAAAGTAGGCATGTTTTCAAGTTGCTGTCCATAAAAGTTATTACCACCTCTTATAGTAAGGGGCAGAGGAGAGGAACACCACACACACAAATAGTGAACTTACTACAAATTGAACCAAAGCTACAAACCTCAAGTCTAGAAAAACATTAATTCCCTTTCCAGTTATTATTCCCTGCAGCCATATTCCTTCTTCTCACATCAATTTCCATTTATACAGATCCAACAGCTAGTTCCTCTCCAGTATCAAAAGGTGTTGGTGAGGGGTCAGAACTGATACAGTATTGACAATGCGAGGAAAATCTTGCAAACAGTTCTTGAGGAAAGGTAGGCAAGAAAAGAAAGGAATATGAGCTTCAGATCACACTTTTTTTTTAGTTTCTGGAAAAGCAAGCAAACAAAACCCCAAAATGGTTTTTTCCTCCTTTTTTTTCTTACCCCCCATTTTTTTCCCCTTTTCTGCGTGCAAACTATTTAAGTTTTATTGCTTGTTATTTTCCCCATGTCCCAGAAAAAAATGAAAGATGCAGGAAGCATCTTCCTTGTTACTAAGTACCTTTAAACTGTAAACACTAGAGGTAGGTAAAGCAGAGGCATTCAAGAAGTAAATTGAGCAGAAGGTTTGCAATTCCAATAGGCACAGTTCTTCAGAAATAATGCATTGCTATGCAAACCTCTACCCATGCATTGGTTAAGGACTCTGGTTAATCCACCAATCAGTGCTCAGGGACTGACATGCCTTGTTAATATTTAGAAAAAAATATGCAGATGAGATCCCTATAGCCCAAGGGCAGACTAATATGGAAAAGCAGAGTTATGCATCAGTAACTTCACGACAGCCTCTGCTTTCACTGAAGCAACTCAGTCCTGCAGAATATTAAAATGAGAGCTTTTCTTTTGAATACTCAGTTTTCAAGCTGGGGCAAACAAATAGCATAAACAAGAACCACTGCCAATTTGTCTCATTTCTGAACCAGGAACACATAAGCCTTTTAACTGTGCTAGAGATTAAATGTTATTGTTTTAAATATCTGTGGAAAGTTAGCTACACTCTGAGGATGAATGAAAGACTAGCAGGCCATAGTCACTTTCTCACAAGGATTTGCCAAGCCTATCTTTTATCAATATGATAAATAAGAGCTGCAAGCAGAGAGAGACAGATGAGGCCACTCATGCTACCTCCACAATACAACAGTGTTTTCTAAGAAAGGAAAAAAAATACGTGTTATTTATCCTTACTATACAAATATAACATTTAGAGAAATACCCCTTTCCTTTACAGAGAAACATCACCCCACAGAAGCCATATATCACACAACAAACTGCAACAGGATGAAACGCCTTCACTGTGATGCAGCCTGGAGCTGAGCAGGCTTTACAGGAGTGGTGCAGAACCTGGCTGCCCTGTCACTGTGCAGCCAGACCCCACTGTCACCTACACTCATGAGACCCTGTTTCTCAGGCTTGGCTCCCCTCCCAGCCTCTGGCACTGAGGCTCCTCCTGGTTCTTTTCAGTTGTGCAGAGATCTCCTCTTCAGTGTGGAGGTGCTGACACATGCCTCTCATTTTGTCCAAGCCTTTTTATCCCAGATTCCTCAAGCTCCTGCATGAGATACTCTTTCCCCCATCCCAGTGCTACTGCTGAGCTTCTCAGTGTCAAAGGTAATTGTGCAGCTGTTCAAAATATGCCTATTTGTTGACAAGATAAGCTTAACCAGAATTGTAAGTCCATGCACTCCATGAAGTACCAGTCTTTCATAATCCTAACTAGTTGACAACTAGGTTTCTTCTTTCAGTGAAGGATAACCTGCCAAGGTTGTAGGACTGGTGGTGATGGTGGTGTCTGGATCCACAGAGTGTGGCTCAGGCTTTCCCTGGTTCATTTAAGTCTCTCTAAGGCTTTTCACCAAACACTAAAAAATGCTACTTCCCACTTTGGGATGCTAAAATCCCATTTATTAACCTCTCTGATCCCAAACTGGACTGACTGACAAGTCACCAGAGTGAGAGAGCTGAAAGCCACTCTTTTCATACTCAAAATCACTTCAGAACTGTGTTTTCCTCTTATGCCCGCAGTAGCCTGGACAGGAACCAAAGGGCTGGGGTGGCAGAAAGTCACACATTCACTACAAACAGCTCCAACAGCACCATGCCTTGGATGCCCTGAAGCTGGTGACTTGGAGTCACCACAGTGGAACCAAAAGGCAAGCAGAGCCTGGTGTTTGCTGGTCCAAATTTCATAGTATCATAGAATCATTAATCATAGAAAAGACCTCCACGATCATCAAGTCCAACCATTCACCTAAAACTGCTAAACCATGTCTCTAATCTACCAGTGTTCTAATCTCTGAACACTACCAGGGAAGGTGATTCCACCACTTCCCTGGACAGCCTGTTCCAATCCTTGATCACCCTTTCAGTGAAGAAATTTACCCCTGCAGACCACACAAGAGACTGGTCCTGCAGTGCGAGGAAATGACACACAGCCTTCCCAAAGCACAGTGGCCTCTTGCGTTTAATCCCCCAGATGTGAGAAGGGCCTTCCCAGAGTGACCAGGGCAAGCCACTGCAGCTGACTGCTGTCCTGGAGGCTCGTAGGAATGAGCTGCTGGGAGCACTGGAGGGCTTGCTGCACTGTGGCAGCACAGTTCCTCCATTTGTCCCAGACCCTGTGTGCCAAACATGGATAAATAATGAATACAAGACCAGGCCAAGTTACCATTTCTCCAAGAGAGCAGTAAGGCAGCTGTGGACTCTGCTGTGTGTGTCAGCTGCAGAAGCATCATGCTAGAGGCATGCAAATTTACAAGCTCTTTCTCAAGCCATGATCAAAAGCCTGCTCCTGGCTGTCCTCACTGTTCATCTTAGATCAGATCTCCCATTTGACAGCCCAAGAAGAATCACATTTTCCAGGTACAGGTTCCACTTGCATCACAGCCCCAGAGAAACAGGGCTGAACTCATCCAGTCAGTCCCAACCCTATGAAATCCTGGCACAGCCTCACACCCTAGGCTAAGCACATTCTGGGGTCCTGATGTGTGCCAGTCTGTGTGGGTACACAGAGCTCCACTGAATGAGCCAGCAACAAAAAAAGAAATTAAGCCATTTTAAATTCCTCTCCAGACAAGTGCATGGCTTTTTGCAACTCCCTTTGCTCCCACCACAGCCTGATTAACCATCACTGGAGTCCAAATACCTCAGTTCCTCTGGCCTATGGGCTCCAGGGACATTAGCTGCATACATACATTGCAGTTCAGCTGTTCTGTCTGGGGATGTATATGACAGACACTCTCAAAGTGGTCAAAATTTCAGCTAGGAAGGTTTAAAACTGTGAATACTGCAAACTAACAGTAGGCCAAACCCAAGTTTTCAATTAGCTCAGACCAACTCCAGCAGTCAGCAGCAGGTGTCCTGCTGCAAGGCCCTGGAGTTCAGCAGTCAGGAGCAGCTGTACCTGGGAAACAGCCAGAAATTTTGCCACTGCCTTTTAGCAAGAAAATGCTTCCAAGGTCTGTGCCAAGGAGGCAAAATAAGTTTATAATGCAAAGGTTTTGAAATGCACTACACCAACAGCACTTGAAACAGAAAAAAACCCCAGTGGAGGGCGTGCTGCAACTCCAAGTTTGCTGTTTGCTTTGCTGGGCCCTCCCAGACACTTTTGAAAGAAAGGACAATGTTCAGATGGGATTTTCCCTCCCATCCTGAGATAATCTTTGGAAGCAACACATGAAAAGCTGAAAGAACAATTCCTGCTGCTGCGAGCAGAGGCTGCGCCTCTTTACGCAGTACATTTAGTAATGCATTCTTTAAAGACACAAGTGTAGGGAGGGGTGGGCTGGTTTTGGCTGCATTATTTTTTCCCAAAAGGAACTCAAATCTCTTGTAATCTGTAATCTCAGAAGGGCTGGAAACCGAGTGTGTTTGGTTTATCTGGAAACCTTATGTACCAACTCTTTTTATTCAAACTAATTTATTTCTCCTTAGAGCAGCTTGCTTTAGGAAATTACGTGCTGATTCTGAGTTCAAACGATTTCTTCTTCCATCTTCCAAACTTATTCTGGGAATATAACTTTGTATGTGGATTGATAGGAAATTCTGAACTTCTCTTTTTGAATATATAATCAATATTTATACTAATAGATCATATGCTTTTTTTGTCTTTAATAAATTGAGACTTCAACATGGTAACAGGTCAATATTACAGCTCACCTTTAGATCCATGGTCCTGTCTTTCTGAACATTTTAGACACAAGTTCAAATCATCCTCAGCCAGTATTTTTCCCAAACTAGTTCATCTCTGCCTTATGGCCACTGCCCAGATCTTCAGCCTATGTGTGTAACTCCTCTCCTTTAAAGATCTGGGTTGAACTTCTGTTTCCTCTCAGGATAAAAATAAACATGCTTTTTATAGTATTAGCCATTTACATGAAAACAGATCATTTATATGGAAACATTGATGTGCTATTTTATAAATTTTATAAATTTTCCAGGGTTGGCTCACTGTTTTGAAAACTGTATTTGTATGGTAGCATCAGTCTCACCTTCAGTTTATTAAATTATTTCTAAACTGGATTCTGTACAAATTTAGAGGAAGCGTGTAATACTTTCAGTAGGTTCACATTCAATAACTCTTCTTCCTGTTTTATTTTTTTAATATTTACTTGTTTAGTACTGCAGATCATGAGAACTTCCCAAGACATCTGAAACAGACAATATGATTTGACATGCATGTCATTGGTTTCACACACAAAAGTCTGAATGAAAAGACTTCTTCCCATGTTTACTGTTGCTGCTCCATTTTTTCACATATGTAAAAAACACCTGGCTTTCAGACAGAGTAAACTATTGAATTTATAATTTAACTTCAGTTCTAATACCTAATCCCTTCAAGCAACATTCGCTGACCTAGCCAAGCATGGCAGGATGCTCCTAACTTAGCTATCACTGTTAGATAGGATGAGTATGGGTTAATGGTGTGAAAGTTAAAAGAAAGTCACCCCAAACTCCATGATCTCCTGGTATCAGAGAAGTGATGACAGGAAACCTTTTTCTTCCTCCTTAGTGAGGGTGGGAGGGCAGAATATGGTGTAGTGGTTGGGAATGGAGATCTTGCCCATGTATGTTCATGTGGTGTCTTTCCAATCAATGTAGATACACTTATTTGAATTAAGTGATAGTAGCCCTGTTTTCAAAGATTTTCCTAATTATAGTTTGGGATTTTTTTAATAAGAAGGAACAAGCAAACTAACAAACCCACACGAAACACTTGCTATAGCAATGGTGCAGAATATATAACCTTCCAGAATTATCAATGACATATTTTGAGCCAGCATTGCAGTAACACAAGGTGAACAAAATGAATCAAGTACAGCTGCCAGGGTTTCCTTTGACTTTTTCCTGGCTTATTTGCATTCCTTTGCATGGGGACATTTTTAACAGTGTAGACAGCTAAATCAATGGCCAGTTAATTATTGATCCCTGGCTGGTTTCACTCTCTTGTTGAGCAGCACACCAAAAGGCTTACAAGACTGTATAGAAAGCCTAAACTTTACATGAATTTTATTAGCGCACTAAGTGTTAATAATCCAACAGATGCAGCTGAAGGAAACTGGTAACAGGGATGCTGGCCTCCTTGTCAAGAGTCCTTCCAAAGCTCTTTCATGGAATCATAGAATTGTTTAGGTTGAAAAAGACCTTTATGATCTTCTAGTCCAATCCTTAACTCAGCACTGTCAAGTCCACCACTAAACCATGTCTCTAACTGACACATGTACACGTTTTTTAAATACCTCCAGGAATGGGAACTTCACCACTTTCCTATGCAGCCAGTTGCAATACTTAAAAACCCTTCTGGTGAAGAAATTTTCCCAACTATCCAATCTAAATCTCCCTCGTGTAACTTGAGGCCATTTCTTCTTGTCCTATTGCTTGTTATCTGGGAGACTTATTCCCACCTCACCACAACCTCCTTTCATGTAGTTGCAGACAGCAGTAAAGTCCCTCCCTGAGTTTCCTTTTCTCCAGGCTACACAATCCAAACTCCTGCAGCTGCTCCTCTTAAGACTTGTTCTCCAGACCCTTCACCAGATTTGTTGCCCCTCTTTGGACATAGTGCTCCAGCACTTCAATGCCTTTCTTGTAGTAAGAGACCAAAGACTGAACACAGGCTTCCTGGTGTGTCCTCACCAGTGCCATGTACAGGGAGACAATCACTTCCCTAATCCTGCTGACTACACTATTTCTGATGCAAGCCAGGATGCCATTGCCCTTTTTCGTCACCCGGGCACACTGCTGGCTCATGTTCAGCTGTTTGTCAACCAGCATATCCGGGTTCTTTTCCACTGGGCAGCTTTCCAGCCACCTTTCTCCAAGACTGTAGTACTGCATGGGGTTGTTATGACCCAAGTGCAGAACCTGGCACTTCAACTTGTTGAACCTCATATAATTTTGGCCTCAATCCATCAGTTTGGCCTATACAGATCCCTCCTTAGAGCCCTCCTACCCTCACTGGGTCATGGCTCCCTCTTTGTCTCCCAAGGGCGTCCTGGTGCCTCCTGCTAGACAGAGTTATAATTGCCCCAAATGGGAGAGGTGTTCTCTGAGTGCGAATTCCAACTGTTCTCAAGTTGTTGCTTTGTGTTCTATGTTTTATCGCATATATAAATGTATTAAAAATATATATTTAGTAAAAGAGCTATTGTTCCTTTTCCTATATTTTGCAGGGAGTCTCCTAATTTGAAATTTAAATAATACAATTGTCTTAAAACCAAGACACCATCACTCTTTGTGCTCAGCTACTCAAGCCAGTTTTTACCCAGCGAAAATACATGCATCCAAACCACAAGAACAGTTTCTGTCAGAAGATGCTGTGGGAAACAATGTCAAATGCTTTACTAAAGTCTAGGTAGACAACATCCACAGCTTTTCCCTCATCTACTAAGCAGGTCACCTTGTCATGGAAGGAGACCATGTTATTCAAACAGGACCTGCCTTTCATAAACCCATCCTGACTGGGCCTGATTCCCTGGTTGTACTGTATGCACTGTGTGATTGTGCTCAAGATGATCTGCTCCACAACCTTCACTGGCACCAAGGTCAGGATGACAGGCCTGTAGTTCCCTGTATCCTCCTTCTGACCCTTCTGGTAGATGGGCATCACATGGCTAACTTCAGTCAACCAGGATCTCCCTGGTTAGCCAGGACTGCTGGGTAATGATTGAAAGTGGCTCGATGAGCACTTTGTCAGCTCCCTCAGTATCCTTGGGTGGATCCCATCTGGCCCCATGATCAGCAGGTCACTAACCATTTCCTCTTCAATTATGGGGGCTTCATTCTGATTCTAACCCCATTTTTCAGCTCACCCACACAACTGCTGGTCTTACTATTAAAGACTAAGGCAAAGAAGGCATTAAGTACATCAGTCTTTTCCTCCTCCTTTGTCACCATTTCCCTCTGCATCCATGAAGCCATGGAAATTCTCCTTAGCCCTCCTTTTGCTGATGATGTATTTATAGAAGCAATTTTTACTGTCTTTTATGGCAGTAGCCACATTAAGTTCTAGTTGGGTTATTGATCCTGACATGTATTTTTGGGGAGAAGCCATAATTATTATGTGACCATTCTTAGGTGATTCCATTTCTAACACATCAATAACCCTTTCATTCCTGCTCCTGCATGAATCTCCATCCCCTACCTTCACTGGGACAGCAGATCTTGCTAGCACACCTTGTCCCTCAAACCTTGGCATGATGCCCCCAAGCTTATCTCTAGTGAGCCCGGTTTTATCCCTTTTCCACTTTAAATTTTTTGCATTGGGCACTGTCAGAAGCATGAGCTATCTCCTCAACCAAGACTGTCTAAACACTGAGGGTTTCACAGGGAAAATACTGAAGAACAGAAGACGTTCAAAGCAGCTTATTTTGTGCTAGGTACCTTCAAAAGAATCTGTGTCTTGTTTGATGGTGTTCCAAAGGCTCCAAATATGTAGCATCTCAGGATGTTAAATCTCTCTTTCACCCTAACAGATTGACTTCACAGTAGTCACTGTGCCTTTTTAAGACTGAGTGTTGACTACATGTTTCATAAATTATCTTTCTTTTGTACCCAATCCTACCTGACTTTAACACTACGATGGTTCAAAATTTATTAGCAATGTGGTGCTTCCAAAGAGCTCCACGAGATTTGGCCTCAGAATAGTTATGCAATCACTTTACAGCAATAATTAAGGCAAATCCATCAAACATTATAAATATAGCTAAAACTAAACCTGAAGTATCCATTTTCTGTATAAGCTTGATTGTCACCAAATCATGTAAAAAGCCTGTTAACAACAAGGACACTTTCTGCAAAGATACAGTGGTTGTGCACATGAACACAGAAAACACTCGTAAGTGCTTCTCTCTAGAAAAGAATTTTCCCAATAATTTTCAAAAGTATTTTACTGTTATTTTCATAAGTAAATTTAAGCACTTTATAATGACCCAAGAAAAGCCTGCCATTAGAAATCCTTTGCCTGGGATCATCTAATCAGAAAAGAGAGATGTAACTTGGGCATCCAGCATTACTGTACTATAACTGAAAACACTATTTGTAGTTACTTCTTAAACAAGGCATAGGCTAAAATTTGGTCTACCAAATTTTGTCCAAATATTGCAAACGAGCAAATCCCTAAAACCCATACCCTATGAAGAGAAAAAGAACAAAGTATTGTAGGAAATTATTTGTCACAAACACCTGTATCAGCTCTACAGTGTAGTATTATTCATAAGTACTATTTTAATTAAAACCATGAACTCAAAAAGAGTTCACAGTTTATATATACCCAGGATTTCTTCTCACCGTGCAAACTATCAGAGTGCTGTGCCTGCTGTGTAAGCTGGACTCAGCTTTCTTTTAATTAAGTTTGTTCATGGACAGCACAGCATTTGCTAAAGCTAAACATTGCTGAAACCGAATTGTTATTGGTCTGTCCAGGGCAGAGCTGCTGCAGAACCTTCCATCATGCATTTCACCTGCCAATGGTGATTTGGTTTGCCCTTTGTCTTGTGTGGGAAATATGGGCTTGAGTCACTATGGTTGCTGCCTTCAGAACATTTTATAAGATACATGGTACCTCCTTTCGTTTCCACAAAACACAATCATAACCAGAACTATCACAGACAGATACAAGAACCTATTATTCATACTTCCGTTATTGCAAGATAAGATTTTTAAAACTCCTTACTTCTTAGTTTTCCTAGAAACAAATTTCCACAGTTTCCAGCATAATGCAGTACAGCCAAAAAGGCAGATCAACCTCTTCAAATGTCATTGTGTCACTCTAGCTTTGAATATTTAGTTGAATCCATACACTCTTTCACACTGTTTTAATGACTGTTTTGCTATTTTTATTGTTGCAAGTAAGAATCAAGTAATTACCTCAGATAATCTGATGACTGTTTATAACAATTTCTGAAAATGCTACACAATCTTCCAGCCATGAACTCAAAATCAGAAACTCACTGATGACCTCTGGAAGCAAAAGGCTAATTTGCCAGATGAGCTGCAATCTAAGTTGAACACCTTACCTATTTATTTTGATTTGTTGATCAATGGTATCCCAGTGAACTTAAGACACAGTGTCCTAGACAATATTGCCTCAAGTATGTTTGTTTGCTTTATGCTATATTGGGTTAATGACATGCTGATTGATGTATATTTTACAGGATTCTCTTACTCATTGTTGTGGTTTTAAGTAACCAGAGTTTTTTATTAGCTGGGGGGGCTAGGAGAGAGGCTTCTTTAAGAAGCTGCTAGAGTTTTTCTCTGCTCTAAGCTAGCCAAGGTCAGGCAACAACGCCTCTGTGATAACATATTTAAGAAGGAGTAGAGGAAAAAAAAAACTGCGNTATTTGCATTCTCACTGAATTGTGTTTTACATAATACTGTCCCACAGAAAGGGTGCATTTGTGCATGTGCAACAGAGAACAAAGAGATCACAAAAGAGATTATATGCTTTGCAGAGGACACAGTAAACTTCCCATTATCAATAATGGAGGAAAGAAAACTAATTCAACCTAAATTGCCATATGCACTAAATCAATAATATTAAATTAACAGCTTAACTTAAAGAGCTCTTAAAAAAAGAGCTTAGAAATATGCACTAGAACATCCCATTTTCATGGATTCTTGTGATTATTTGTCATTTTGAAAAACATGACATAAATAGTAAGCATTTAGTAGCACTGCTTAGTTCAGTTCTTTAAAAAAAAATCTGCAGTGCCAGTGATACTAATTAGTATTAATTATTTTTTTTAATATACGTAAAATTTTTTAATATATGCAAAATTCTCAAAAATTTCTAATTGTAATAATATCTAAAAAAGAAACTTATAATTATTTTTGCTCTACTTAAAATCATAATACTCTTAAACATCTGAGATAAACGCCAAGCATTTCAAGATGGAACTCGGACAATATAAGAATTCTACAAGTTCTACTTTGCACAAACTGAAAGTCTCAAAAGTTATGATAACAGATCCTGAAAGCTGGCTTAGTGTACAAAGAAATGAAGAACTCTAGAGTAAATAGTTAAAATTATTACAGAATTTCTAGATCTTGCTTTTTTAATCTACATTTGTCAAGGTGGCAACTCTCAAGTCTGGTAAGTGCTGGAGCTGACTGGGCTGTGCTACTTCCATGCCTCAAAATCTAAAGCAGAATGTTTCTGTTCTCATGACAGTAACTTCAGACCAACAGGATTCCAAAGCCTTACAAAAGGCATTGGAAACAAATGGCTTTCTCCCTAATCTGTCTCAGGATACAATACCACTCGCTCAGTGTAGCTGAAAGCTGGCACTGTAGAGGACAAATTTAGGTTCCTCAAACTGTAGATATAAAGCATTTAGATCAACCTATGGATTAACTCTCCTGTGTAGTTTGTGGAGACTGTAGCAGGTGTTAGAGCTGATGTTGCATGCTCCATCTCAAGCTCAGCAAAGGAAACAATGGGACTTCCGAAATAGCAGGACATGGTAAAGATGAGGGCTTTGCTGGCTGATCACCCAGTGGCCATAGGACGTCATAATGAAGCAGCAGAGGCCCATGTTTAGAGGTGTTTTCATGCAGACATATCCTGTACTTGGACAGGGTGGCTTTAGGACTTTCTGCCCACTATTTGCAGCGGCTCTCTAAGGACAGAATCTTTGCTGTGTCATGGACTGCTCCTTCTCTAACTTAATTCTACAGCAAACTTTTCTTAGTTTTTACTTGGCAGTGTCAGGATCTGTGCTTGGAAAACGTTTTCAAAACTAAATTCAGATTAATAAATATGCAAATAACCCAATGGATGCATTTCTTCTGATGATTACCATGCATTTATTGTTTGCTTTTAATATTTCATTTCAAAGAAGCCAGTAAAAATAAACCCAACAGAGATTTGCACACAGGATTAAATTATTATCAATATTGTATCTATCTGTAGATCAATAGGAACTAAAGTCTCTCTTCGGAAGCTTCACTAGGATAGGGGCTAAGTCAGGAAACTCAGATTTCTTCATGTAAAATTCAAAGCCTTAGCATTTAACTGTCTACACTTGGACTGGAAAGAGATCATAGACATTACCAGTACTAAATTATCAGCACTGGGAAAGCACTAGAAGCTTTAAGAGGACTTTTTGGGACAGTAGAACGCTTTTTAATATTTGACCTACTGACCCAAAAGTGAATTCAAGCAGCACACAGATCCCATGTGATTGCTTGTGAAGAAAATGGAAGGCTTTCTTTTGTCATGTTTTGCGTTACTTCCTATAAACCATAAATGAAGTCAGAATTTTCTTGTCTGGGAATTCCTGTTGGGATAAAGGTTGAGGCCTACTTAGCCTGAGTCCATACAAACTGCTAGAGAACAGTTATTCATCTTGATGCACATGCCAGAAATAGAAACCTACTAGTCCTTGAGGATGCATCAATTTTCAGGGAGTCTGGATGCTTTTAACTACTACAGAAACCTAAGGAAAAAAAATCTACATAGACTCTGCTTAAGGAAAAAAATATCCTCCATAAAACACTGCCTTGACAGTTTTATTTTGAGAATCCTGTATTTAGCACAGACAAAAATACCATTTCCATTTAAGATCAGGCTCAACTAACAAAATACACACTGCTGAAATACTTATACTATATCTAAAGGCATCAGATATAAAAAGGCAACCAAGTCATGTTTCAAATTTGACAAGGGATGGTTATCACTCAGAAGCACGACAGACTCAACATCACTACATTTTCCCTGTGTGTGTAATTTTCAATGCTGAGTCAGCAAGTGCCAGCAAAGGGTTAGCAAAAAGGCCTTGAAATACTCAATTTCCACCCCCACAGATGAAAATGAGGAGATACTTTGACTAAGAGAAGAAAATGAAACTTTGATTTATTTAAAACATAAGATAATAAAATGGAACAAAAAGGCAGGATTGAATTGCTGTGATTAACGCTGCTGAATCCTATTGCACAGAAGCAGCTGAGCTGCCTGTACTCTCCTTAGCAAGTTTTGCTCACTATGATGAGATAGGCCTGGTAAATGAAGTTGAGTAGGGCCTAACGTCAGGAAAGCAACATGAAAAGGTTAATGATGGGGATAAATTCCTGCCTCTTTGCCAAATCAAGCAGCCATGGTCCCATGTTGTCCATCCTACAGTCTTAGCAGTGCTGGTACTCTCATTATTTTTTTTCTGCCAGAGAAGTCCACTGCTCCACAAATGAAGTCAGTGTCAAGAAGCAGAGCCTAGACAGCACTTCCCTCCCTGCTCTGGCCTCAGCTAACCTGGGGCTGTGACCAGCTCCAGGGGACCTGCAGAGGCTACAACTGATGAAGAAGAAAAGCACAGCAATGACATGAAACAAATCTATAAAAGACACCACATTCGTCTCCACGTGGACAATATAGGGAAGAGGGTCCAGGCATCTGTCGTTTGTCATAACCTGCTTGGAAGAAGATGAGCTAAGTGTCAAAGCCTCCTTTCCCTCACACAAAAACCCAGCAACATTGGGGAATAAAGTTATATTTAAGGGTATATTATCCTTTGGACAGAGAATAGGGATCTGACTGGCTCAATGCATTAGTGAGAGGTTTGGAGAAAGTCAGGAGAGAGTAGTAGATATCACTATACCTCTATAATATTGGGCGGAAAATAAGGATAGAGAGGGCAGTACAAGAAACATGATTCTTCTCTTGCCAGTTCATGAAAGCAGAGAGGAGACAGCATTTTATTGTGCTTATCCATCTACAAAGAACATAGTGCAAGAAGCAGGGGGGGTAACGGCAGGCAGTGAAGCAAAAAAGAGTCTGTGAACTCTCCTACTTCCCAAAACCAAGGAAAACACAAGTTTTTAATGAGTTTTTCTGCAAGCCTTTCATTAATTCCTTCCATCTTTCATATCTGCTAGAAGAATGCAGTTTTGTGAGCAATGAATGCTGACTCAAGTTTTCCAAGCCAATGAATATTTCCAGTTGCATATTCACAGAGGAAAAAAAAAAGGCAAAGTCAACAATTATCTGCAGAAGAAAGCAGAAAACCACTCTGAAATTAGAATAGGTACAGCAAAGTGGACAACATGACCAGTTCTATCCATCTATGAAGGGTTAAGACAGAGTCATAAAACAAATTTTGTTGAGTCATGGGAAGTCATAACCTGGTCCTACTGTGAAGAGAGAGAATAATTTCCTTCTGCTCAAGAAACTGATGTGGAAGGGCATTTCCTGTGGCAGAAATTAAGAGCTTCAAGAAGGCTGTTAAACAAAGATGTTTGGCATTCAAAATTAAATAACACTTGTCTGCAGTCAGCTGGTGACATGCAGCAGGATTGGGGTGGCTGGACAGGAGCTGTGCAGCACAGGGCTGTTCACACAGTGGCGAGGACAAGCTTAGAGGTGTTGCTGTCTGAAGCTCATGCAGTTCATTGCCTTTATTAACCAAGAGATCAGGAGGCAAACTGCACATGAATGGCACAAGATGATACAAGAGAATAGTACAGCAGAGATTGAAAGATAGTACAAGTTGAAATTCAAGACATAGAATAATACTTGACCCCCAGTACACGTCTCTGTGAGGAGAAGAAAAGGAATAAGGAAATGGTTTAAGCCCTGTAACTCTGTCTTTCCTTCTGTTTCCAGAAATCTGGACTTGGCTGGCTGTGGCTCCTCACATGTCAATGATGTATACTAAATTGGCTTGCGAGAAAATATTCCAATATTAAGAGGTCTGAGGCTTGTGCTTATCCGTTCTTATGTCTATATAGTGTTTCAGCTGTGTTTAATGTATATGTGTGAGTCTGTGTGAGTGTATATACATGGGAGTCACAGAATGGCCTGGATTGGAAGGGACCTTAAAGGTCATCTAATTCCAATCTCCCTGCCATGGGCACAGACACCTTTCACTAGACCAGGTTGTTCAGAGCTCCATACACCCTGGCCTTGAACAGTTCCAAGGATGGGGCATCCACAACTTCTCTAGGCAACCTGTTCCTGTGCCTCACCACCCTCAAAGTAAAGAATTTTTTCCCAACATCTAATCTAAAAAATTATCTAAAGAATATGTTTAAAGAACTTTTTCCTAATACCTAATCTAAAGCTACTCTTTCAGTTTGAAGCCATTCCCCCCTTGCCTGTCACTACATGTAAATAGTCTTTCTCTATCAGTGGTGGAATGATGTATTAAAGTACATAAGTATAGTGCTGTATGACATATGTAACAACAAAATATACACAAAAGTGCATTCCAGTGTAAGTATGCTTTCAGTTTTGAAAATCTGGCTAAACAGATGCCTATGTGTAAAAACATATAAGACTACACTCAGACTTGCAAAAAAGGACGCACATTTGCAATTATGCATCATATCTGTGGGTGACTGTGTATGCAAAGTAGGTATCTCCATACATAGTCACTTAATATGCTTACCTGGTGCTATTGCTTGTATGTGATTAAATATATCTGTATGTAATCATATTTTATATTTACTTGTATATATGTATAAACCATCCATATAAAAAGTGATGTCTGCATCAATCCAACAAATGAAGGATGTTATTACTCTCTTTCTCACTTAAAAACCATAAACAACTCTAAGAACCTTCTGCAGTAATAAAACTGCGAGAGAAGATACATAGGCTTTAGTCTCAGACTGGAAAGGAATTGTAGTTAGGCATTTTGGTTGTAGTGGATGGCTGGAAATTAAAGGCAAAGGGGAATCTGCAGCAGTGTGTAGAGAGAGTGGTGTGGGTTCCCTCCTAGGATGCTGGAAGCTGGACATGGCTCTTGTGTTGGTCCTTAAACGATCTCAGTCATCAGGACAAAGGGGAATGGCTTCAAACTGAGAGTAGCTTAAGATTAGATATCAGGAAGAAATTCTTTACTGTAAGGATAGTGAGGCACTGGAACATGTTGTCCAGAGAGGTTGTGGATGCCCCATCCCTGGAAGTGTTCAAGACCAGGTTGGTTGGGGCCCTGAGTAACCTGGTCTAGTGAAAGGTGTCCCTGCCCACAGGCAAAGGGCTTGGAATTAGATAATGTTTACTTTCAACAGAAGCCATTCTATGATTCTATGACTTTGCTTCAGCTTTAGAATCTTTTTTATAATGAAAAAGACAGTGTTAAAGAAAAGAACTCCAAGTACTTAACATTTTAGGCTTCTGGATTACCTCTTCCAGGTGCTGTATTCATAACTTGTTTTTAAAGTGGGTTTAGTGAAAAGAAAAGCTGAAGACTTATATGCTGAACATCTTAAACTCTCAGCTCTCTAATATTACACCACTAGTGCAAAGAAGTAAAATGAGAGAGAGGCATTTTAGCATGTAAATTAGGAGTGTTTTACCAGATGTGCACTTCTTATGCCAGTGCTTATCCTTGCTGATACTGATATCAGTAGTTGATGACAAACAAAAAAACACCCAACTTCAACCATTTCTTGAGGGGATGTACTGGGTCTGTCTGAGCCCCATAGCAGCCCTCACAGTGCTGTGCTCTCTATTAGTCAAACACACCAGTGTTTTGACTGCTGTTGAGTGCAGCATCAGGTGAGGGCAAGATTCTGAGAGGGGACACAAGCAGGCCAGCTGACCCACACTGACCAAAGGGATATTCCATACCATATGACATCAGCTCAGATATAAAAGCTAAGGAAAGGAACAGGAGGGCGGGCGGGGCATTCATTGTTTCCAATGGCTGCCCGCTAAAAAAACAATCAAGTGTACTGAAGCCCTGCTTCTCGGGATGGGGCCTGACATTGTTGCGGATGGGAAGCAGAGATTAGATTTTCTGCTTTGCTTTTTGCGCGCACAAAAGCTTTGCTTTGCTTATAGTAAACTGCCTTATCTCAAAACCCACGAGTTGTTTCATCTTATGCTCTTCCCCTTGCCTGGCTGGGAAAGGGGGAGGGGGAATAGAGAGATGGGGCGGGCACGTGGCGTCCAGCCAAGGTCAACCCGTTACAGGAGGTAAAATGCAGTTGTTTCTAAAGGAGGTAGGACTGAAAGGTATCATGTTCAATGCCTTTAAGTACATGCTCATGAAATTCCAGAGTTTGATTGTGAAGTTCCCATCATGACTGTAGCAATTCCTGGTGGCACCTGGTAAAGCATACAGCTGTGGATGTGTGACCTTTCTTTACTAGCCATGTAAACACTTTTAACCTAAGGGACTAAAACTGATATTATGCAGCCCTGAGAATCTGTGCTCAGCTCAACTTTGTCAACAGATCAAGCTAATGTTACATGTATTCTGTGGGGCACTTGCAAAGAAAAAACCCCAAATCATAAAAAAACACATCTATGTTAAATATGGAGTTGGTCACATCTACACAAAACCCCCTAAAAACTCTCAGGTTCTCCAAGAGAAAAATAAATATCCACTGGACCCCACTGAGTAATGTCTCATTCTTATGTTGACTCAGTTGTAGGCCTTCAGATCAGTGACTGTCACAGATGGATAGCACATCCAGCAGGCTCAGGATGGGATCTGACACTCAGAGGTTTCCCAGCCTTACCACTCCAGGGAGCGGATGAGGCTTGCCCTGCTGAGAAAAGCATGAACAACCTCTGCAGCTTGTTGGGGTTTTTTTTAGGGGAAATAGTTTCATCACCCTATTTTTATAGATCAATCAACTTAATCTGCTAGGCTGCCTTTCACAGGCTCTTGAGATATTAGAATGTTCCCAGAGAAAGTAAATAGTTAAGGAGTAGAGGTATTTGCATTTACTCTGCTATTAATTTTAAAACCTGCAATAATAATATTTAAAGAGTTCAAAATAGTCAAATGTAGGGAAAATATCAACCAAATCAAAGGTCATGCAGTGAAATGAGAAGAAAAAACCAAAATACACAATCAAGTTCTCTCACCTAGAAAACAGTGTTGCACTGTCCCAGTGTTGCTGATCCCCACGTAAGCAACAAATTTCCCCATTTTTCAATTCGGCTAAACCTGTTACTCATTCTAAAAAGCTCCAAAATCAACATGAAGAAAAAGAAACACTATTCAGAGACAAAGCCCACTTGAAATGAAGGCCCTGATCATTGTGGGACAATTAAAGTGCAGCCTGGGTACATTAATCACAGTCTTCTGGCCTGGTTCCAAGTTGGTCAATTACAATCTTCCCACCTCAAATTCTCCCCAGTTTCAAATGCAAGAGTTATTTGTGATTTCCTTCCTATAAAAAGTGTTGTTTAGCACAGCCAATAAAGACTGGTTTCATTCAAGTGATGCGTGAATGACCCACATTGACTAAAGAAAATGCGCAAAAGCACTTTGGGATCCTTCAGAAAGAAGGACACTTATTAGATGGCTATTTTACAGTGCTTTTATTATTCGAAGAGGAAGTACTCGTATCTAGATGTTTCTTCACATGCCTCTTGGTAACCAAGCAGTTCAGAGTTTGGACTTGTTTTTCTAAAATTAAATTATGTTAGGCTATTTTTTCAGTAAATTTAAGATGATAGATTTGAAATGCAAGCACTGTATCACAAAGACAGTTTAGAAAAACATACACAACTTCTTCTACTTTGAAAACTATTTAGACGATTTTTGAGCCAAAAAAGATTAATGATTTATTATGGGGCTCATTAATCAAAAATTGTGTGTGCATGTTTTTTAAAGGACCAATTCCACTGTTCAAGTCAATTAGGTCCTCTAAAGCTATTACATCGGGAAGGAGCCACAATATTACCAAGACTTCCTGCAATATTGTTGAGACTTCCCCAAGTGTATTTAGAGTATAAAATAAATGCTATTATTCAGGAGATACTGAATTGCTAAGCTTCTTAAATTTGTACAATTGGGAACTTGAAGTACATTAAAAAGCTGAAACTCATTAAGAGCCCTTTTCACAGCTGCAAAATCATTGGCATTCACAGCACCGTGCAGAACAATAAAACACTCCTCACACCTTTGAACAGGGCGACTTCCGTTCCTTCAGCTCTGCTTTAATGAATCACTGAGGCAGAACTGGTATCTAACCTCTCTGTCAACCTCCTTCATTTAAAGGGAGAAACAAAAAGCCACAATAACACTAATATTCTGAACAGAAAAGCAAAATGTACAAGCATACTGTACTAACTCTCCCTAACACAAAAACCTCAGCTATCGCTGCAACTTTGTTAGAATATAATTCAATTTTCTCCATCAACACAAAACAAACCATCTTCAGAGACAGAAAACAATATGTGGGTTTTTTTCCCAAGCCACCCACCAAGCTATGCCAAAAAAGACTTTGTTTATTTGGGTATCGTTTTTCTGAACCCAAGACAGAGTACTCAGCATTTTGGTGGGTGCTTTAACTAACACTAGTTGGATATCGTTATGCTTCATGCCAAAAACATCCTCCTGCCCTGATCACTGAGGGACTGAATTTTATGCTTCCAGTGTAGTACCAGAACAACCAGCCCAAGTCCTCAGCAAACTTACGGATGCCCCGTATATGTTTCCTACACATTCTCGAGCAGAGGCAAAGTGCTGGTCCTGAACACGGCAACTTTTTTGAGATTCAGCAAAATTACCTCTCTTGCAACTGCATCAGGGTAACTAGTGCTCAACTCTTCTCAGCCAGCAGCCAGCCACTTTATATATCAAGTGATTGCAAACAGCACCTAATCACTTAAAAACAATCCTTCTCTTTGATCTGGTAAGGGCATGTTCTGTCTCCTCCTCAGTCAGGAGGGTCACAACTGTGCCTGTAATATTTATGGGTCTCACCAACCCCGAGGCAAAGAAATCCAAATCTTTTCAACACCAATGTGCATCAGTCTGATTTCTTCAGCTGAAGGATTTGTTTGTAAGTAAATTCCATTGTGCTACCTACTGTGCTTCCTTTTGGTATTTGAAAAACAGAAGAAAAAAACGTCAGTAACTCACTAAAAATTAAGTATGAATAAGAACTATGGGAATAGTGACTACTCTAGAGATTTCACAAGATTCATCACAAGCTTGGTGCTGGACAAAACTGAAAGAAGTAGTCTTGGGACTATTATTTAGCTTGTTAAATTCTATGTGCAAACTCTATCTGTTTATTACAAGCAATTCCCCAAAGCAATAAATGGATTGTCTCCTTGAGAGGGGCAAATTGTTCCCTTTCCTCCTCTAAACATTTTTTGAAAGGAATGGAGGAAATTACAATGCCAAACTGGTGAAGAAGATTATGTATCTCAGAAGTGGGTTTGAAAGATTCAACAACAGATATTCACATTAAAGATCACAGAATTAATTACAGGAAAAAAGGGGGTGGGGCTCTGCATGGGTGTTCCCATCTGCATCAAACAAACTCAAACTAAGAAACATTATGAGGGAAGATTACAGAATGACAAAAACAAGGCATTTGGTTAAAGCAAAAGATGCTTTGATAGCGTACAAGCTGAAGGGGTTTTGTTACCAGCAACAAAAAACATAGCTTTCAAAGCTTAGCTGAAGAGTACTACACAAGCCCTACAGTTCTTGAGAAAACACACTATTGGCACATGGTTCTGACTCTGTTCAGCTGGGAATACCCAACTCATACCAAGCAAAGACAGCAAGAAAAGTTGCTTGCTGACTGATACAGGAGCGCATGCATGTTTACCCCTCTCCATCCCCACCAGGATCACATTTCTCAACTGCTTCTCATCCACAGAGACTGGGACCAGCCACTGCTGATGCATTACCATCAGCAGTGTGGGCAAAGGAGGTGTCTGTCTCCATGTCAAGCACTGAGACACAGCAGTGGCAAATCCCAACTTTTTCTCTGAAATCAGGCCCAGTAAGAAATGGGCTGTATCAGTTTCAGCTGACCAGTTTGGGGTTGGAATTGATTGAGACTCTCGTGGAGACAATAAAAAGGAGGAAGGGAGACCTCTAAATTCAACTAAATTTAGGCTAAATTTAAGTTTGCTATCTAAAGTCAGACCAAGAATTTTTGCCTAAGAGTTTGGGTTGCACTTGCTTTTACTCTTGAGTGAGTTCCAGCTTGATCCTAGACATCGCTCGTGGGAGCTGAAAATGGTACCATCCCTTCAGATCTCATCACCATCCCCTGCAATCTCCTGCAGTTTTGAGCATCTGGCCTTTCCTTGCCAGATGACATTAAGAGGACAAGTGTAAGGCTCAGAGTGAGGCAAATGAACAGCTATTTTCATAAGCAACACCTAATGTGGAGATACAGACTGCAAAGGCATGCAACATCAGAACCTCTATTTCTAAAACAGACAGTAAGCTGAAAAAAACCCCAATAACCCAGAAAAAAATTCCAACCAAAACAGCAACAAAAATCCTCAGCAAAGAAACAAAACAAAAGAAAAGAAGTGAATGTGTAAAAAGATTCTAGTTTCAGCTGTTTCAAGTATATAAAGCAATGATGTCTTAATCATGCAACCATTTTGCTGATTTAACTTACACGAGCTATTAAGAAAACCTCTAGCAGCAAGAGAACCACAGAACCGAAACAAAGCTGTCGGGGAATATCTTTCCTTATCTTTTGCTCTAAATACTTTATACATAAGTAAATCTAGAAGTGAAAGGTTGCCTACATTTTTGATACAAAGTAGCTAAGTTTTGGTCCAACTTCATTGAAGCACTTTCTGGATTACCCAAGTATGAACAGAGAGTAAATATTAACTTGGTCAAGCACGTTCAACATCAAATTATGCTGAATGGGATGTGTTATGCACAAACTAAAGCACAATAATTGTTTGTAAATCCTAAGATGAAAGGCCAAAGAAGAAATAAAAGAATGTACTTCACTAAACTCATAAGCTAAAAGAATACTTAAAAGTAAGGAAGATTCTGAAGTAGCATCAGGAAAACATGTACCAAATGCTCTTTTGAATGACTTTTGAAAATACAGTCTTCTACGTTTAAGTTTGGGTTTTGACTCTTTTATTCTTGTGTCTATTCTATTACAAAGAAATGTTAACTTTTTTTTTTATTTTTTAATATGTCAAACTTGTAGCTATACTTGGACTACCAAACTTTCATGTTCACATGGCTTTAAACAAATTCTTTAGTTTGCCAACACAAAGAAGACCAAACTAAGTTGAAATCTTATGAAAATGTGTTCAAAGCTAGGAATACATTTCTGTTCCTTGTTCAACAAGGTTCACGAGTTAGGATTTAACTATAGTTCAAATCCCCTGAGAACTACAAGAGCACTGAGTATAAGAGTACTGAGTACTTTTTTTCTGGAGATACATAAATAGTTAATAGAGGAGTTAACAGTAAATGATGCTTAAAATGTGGACTTTAATTCATGAACTTTACGAGAATGATAAAATATAGTGACGGGCTTTTCTAATGGCTTCCACAGTTCAGCTGTCATCTCTTAATGGGCAGGACTTCAGGCTTTATAGTAAGCATAAAAAGCATTTGCCATCCTGGGTGAAGTTGCTGGTGCACCTAACCTGGAGATTACATCCCTTTACATCAGTTTTATCATCACAGTGCAAGACCAATAGCAGCTTCTACTAATATAACAGCGGAGTTTGCTCATATATAAGGGAAAAAGAAAATATAACAATAATAACTGCTTTATGTAGTACATAGAAAATAGCCTAAATTAAGACACATTTCAGATCTGAAGTTTCTTCAGGACTTCTCTTTGTTTGCCATTAAAATGGAAAGCTGGGTTAAAAACTTCCAAGACCATACATCATGACACTGTGTCCTGCCTGGCCCCTCTTTTGCCTGGCACGGCAGCAGCAATGGTTTAGAATATCCATCGTTCCATGCTTTGGAGACCCCAAAACAACACCACAATTTCTGCCACATGGAGCAACGACAAAACGTTTTCAACAAAGCACATCTTTTAAGTTGACATCATCCTTCCAGAACATGTCAAATACAGCCACTAAAATTGCAACCTACATATGGTTTAGATTAAAACTAACAAACAAACAAACCAGCCCTTAAATTATGAGGCCTTCCAGAAGCAAGAAGCCAAAAGTACAGTAATTGCTTTATACTGTACTGCAGGGACTGACAGCAGAGCTGGCCGCGAGCGGAGCACTGCAGCATATCCGGCACCACTCAGAGAAGAGATTGCTCGCCTTCCCTGTGAGCACAATGGTGTAACACCCTCGCCCAGGGCAAAAGGGCTGCTGGGATGCTCTCATCCATGATGCACCCTGGCTGGCAGGCACCCCCAGGGGCATCTGCACTGACTAAGGAGAGAAAAACATAAAACAAGCCACAGAAAACCTCTCCATGTAGCTGTGTGCAACAGGCTTTGGACCTCAGTCTTGAGGAGCAAAGAGTTCCAGGATGGTTTGGTATTAATGACAAAAAATGAAGAAATTAAATATGTGTAGCTTCCTACATTTAGTAAAGGAAATTATGCATTTCCCATAAAGCTTAATGCCAGCTCCACGGGGATTATATTACTATTTATTGTTTTGTTTGCTCAAATAAAACACCTGTTGAGGTCAGCTATGCGAAGAATTTTTAATATACCAGCCTTACACTATGGAGAGTAAGAAATGTTTTTAGAGGCACTCCTGGTAAGATTGTAGGCTTTTTTTCCCCCCAGGTAGGTGCATAATGATTTAATAACAGAAACAGCATGCCCACAAACCTCTGAACCTCAGATTTAAATAAAAACTAATATATCTGAAATCTGGGTATCAGCCTCCACAGCTCCTTCAGCTTTCCCTGTTATGGAAGGAGGCGTAACCCTAGGATACGGCATCCTTCTTTTATGAAGTCCCATCTTAAAGTGTCAGGAGTCAAGGAATTAAAAACAAAAGCAGCATAAATCGCTGTCAATCATTAAAGTCTTTGATCTGCTCATTGCTTCAGAAGGCATTATGCCTCCTAAATGGAGGGATCAATCACCCTACGCCAGACCCGCTGTTAGGCACTCCTGAGCTGCACTGCTGGCATGGAGGGCAGCCCATCACAGTGCATTCCAACTCCCCTTCCAGGCAAACCAAGGGCAAAACCACGCCAGCAGGAAAACAAAACAACACAGCACAAAACTCTTTGTGCAGCTACACAACACGATTGCTTCCCCTTTTGGCATTTTTTTAGGCTTTTCTATTAAACAGCAGCTCACTTTGGCCTGTCTTTCCTGATTTGTCCTCACTGCATGTTCCACCATCACCATGCCTCACTAACAAACAGGATTATTGCTTTTTGGTTTCATGTTTTTTTGGGGGTTTTTTGGTTGTGGGGAGGGTTTTTTGTTGTTGTTGTTGTTTTTTAAGTTTTTATTTTCTTTTATTCATAGTCACATGAAATAATATGTTGGCCTGCCTTAACTTGCTTGCTCCTTTTTTACAGTAACTAAACAGGGCTGCATACGTAAAAGGAGAGAAGTTTATTTACCCCTTATGCAACTGCCAAACCTCCCCAAATGCAGCACATTTATCTCACTAAGACTGAATAGTTAAAAGGAAAAAAAAAAAAAAATCAAGAAGGAGATGAACTTTCTCACCATGACAGCTATACACAGAAATATGTATTCTGACTAGAAAGCCATGGTTCAACCAAGAGAGGCCCTGCTGTCCTGTGGGGATGGATCCTGCCAGAAGGCTGAAAAGGAATGCAACCTCAATGCTCTGAACCAGTGCAGGAGATGAAATGAGCTCCAAACAAATTCAGCAGGATTAGGCCCTTAATCACGATGCTGGCTGCTGATAGAGTTTTTGGTGGGAAAAAAAAAGTATTTTAATTATATCAAATGGTATCAATCAACTGCTGGCCAAGAGACAGTACGAATAGAATACCTGTTTAATAGGGGTATATTTGGCCTGTGGCAAGAGTTAAATACCTTTTCATCCTAATTCAAACAGGTTTGTCATTTTAAGGTTGTTATTCTTCACGTGTCTCCCAGGACTGAATTCTGTCGCCCTTCCTCAGTGTTTGAGGAGAACTCTTTTCCACAAATACACCCTTTAATTTCAGAATATGGCAATCACAAGCACAATCTGGTCTTTATACACAGGGAGTTGAATAAACAAACATCAAAGAGATACAAGTAGTATTCTACTTTTAATTATCAAAGTATTTTATTTCTTTTAAAGGAACAGATTCACTGGTCTTTTCCAGCTGCCCTGAATCATCACAGCAATGCAAAGCATTGTAAATCCAGTTCAGTCAAATGGTTACAGTGAGTTAGCAGCTACTTTACATCATTGGAGCAGCATAAAGCAACAAGCATTTCAGTCTAACTCGTAATCTTTCAAGGCACTTCACAAAAAAAGCAAAAAAGGTTTTCTTCTCCAACAGTGACTGCTGCTTAACTGAGAGTGCAGAACCATCTAGTTAAGAGAAATAAAAGATACCAGAGAAAATCTGTAAACAATTTTGAGACAGAATTTGCTCACTTTACTCTCCTTTGGCTAGCAAGAACACTTCAGTCTCATCAGTGTCACTGGTGGGAGAAAACTGTTTGAACTAGTATTTTAGACAGTTCCCAATATAATGCTTGAACACAAGTTAGAAGGGCAGATTCCTTTTATTTAGGGCTTGGACCACAGAGAAATCAATATACAGAGATAAAGACAGATAAGCACTTTGGGTGGATATGAAATAGGAAGAAAAATACCACTCTCAAAACCCTCCCGCTTAGCTAATGCAATCTAAGTGCAAGCGTGGTATCTTCCACAAGGTGACTGCAATGCTTCTTTCACTTGCTTTCAGTCTTGTGTCCGTTCAAGGCTTCCTCTGTTCATGAAATGCACTGCATGATTAAACGAGCAATTAACTATGCCCTACATGGTTCTTTTTTCACCTAATTATTGTTTCATTTCTCAACTGGATGGAGGAATTGCTCCTGTTTGGCTAGGCTCTTAAGAACCACAACTACTAATTTCCCATAGTTTTTTTCAGTGGAAGGCAACTGCAGCTTAGAGTGAACATTTTCTTCTAACGGAATGTCAGAGAAGGAGGGAATAGTCCCATGCAAACGGCCTCCCTTATCAACATGCACTCCACTCTACACGTATACACACACACACACACTCATTCGCTTTCAATTGCCTTCTTTTACCCTGTTTGTAAAATGACTAGAAAAAAAAAAAAGTAGACTTCATTCCTATCTCTGATCAGTAAACAGTGGCTGTTTTATTCTAGTTTCTAGAGAAATTAGGAAAACAGGATCATAGAACATCCTGAGTTGGATGGACCCACAAGAACCATTAAGTCCAGCTCTTGTCCCTGTAGAGGACACCCCCAAAAAACATATCGCACGTTTGAGAGCATTTTCCAAACACATCTTGATCTCTGGCAGGCTTGTTGCCATGACCAAACATGCTGCTTGTCTGTGTTCACGATTTATTAACATAATGGCAACTTACTACCAAACCCAGTAGAAAGATAAGGTTTTCAAAGATAAACTATAATTCTACATGTCTTTTGTCATAAAGGAAGATGAGAGACCAAGCAAGTTCTCGCAGCTGTAAGAAAAATAGTATGTGGTCACATTTTGTTGGACAGCAGATCACCCACAGAGGAGAGAGGCCTTACAAGTGCCTTCATTGTGAAAAAAGTTTCACTCCGATCTTGTGAACTTCTGCAACACCCTTATCAATCAACTTTGCAACAGAAACCTGCAGGAAACCAAGCTTTGTTAGTTCTGGTGTTCAGGGAATGATGTGTTAACAATACTGTTGCAGCTAACTGTGCAGGATTTTTTCTTGACTCCACTCTCTGATACGCCTACTGGGCTACAAGAACATTCAGGTTGCCTGAGTTACCTCTGTATTTGCATCCCCATTGATCTGCATCAGTGCTGCAAAATGCTGAACTTCATTTACACCCAGGGCTTCAGCATGTGAACATGTTCATCCTTATTTCTCTTTCTCCTACTGAAGTGGCATGTCTTAGGTGAGGTTGGGCTCAGCATTGTGGCCTGGCTGATGCATCACCTCTGGTGGACATTCCAGAAGCTCTGTGCTGAATTCCCCGTTCAGGAAGCAAACATGGAAACTTGAACACAGACAACACTTTATCCAAATGACAATTACTGGAATGCTTTCTTGCAAGCCATTTCAACTCAATTACTTCACTGAGCAGTAACATTTAAATTTACAGCCTGGGAGCACAGCGATTCTGTAATTTAAATGTTCCTGACAATTTCAATCATACTACGGTTTTCAAGCAATTTTGTTCCTGACAGTGAGTGGCAAGAACTGCAGAATTGATGCCACTTCCCACAGTGGCACATGCTCATAATCACGCTGTCACAACAACATGCCAGCCTGGCACCCATGCTAACAGGTCCTGGGCACATTCATAGCCCAGTACTACTGACCAGGCAGATAAAAAAGAAGGTGTCAGAGTCCTCACTAACACACCTGCTGCTACTTCAGGCAGTCAACAGCAGTAACAACAACAACTTACCCTCCCAAGACCCTATTTTCTGGATTCCTTGTAACAGGGGAACATCAGCACATTACATGTCAGAGATTTCAAGCACACTCCATCACACCAAGACCACCAGCCTGATGTTCCATTGCGAGGATTACCCACTCCGGATTTGCTGTAGGGACAAGCACCTTCTTCCCCTTCCTGCACCGCAAGGAGGGACTCAGCATGGTGGGGCAGTGTGACAGTTCACTAGTTGACAACACGGCTGTGCAGCTCTCACCATTGCGTCTGTTCTATATTTCTAAAGCATGGATGAAACTTCCATCTCAAATAAATTAGGACCCTGCCTTCAGAGACAAGTGAAGGTGCAGTCACTCATACGTCGTATGTCACACTCATATGTCAGAAATCACAGCGATTATGCATACCTTATTTTCAGGAAAAAGTATTAATAAAAAAAACCTAATTGAAAAAAAAAAAAGACACCCGCATTTTAGGTTTGAACTCAGGGAAAAAGCAAAGTTTTTAGGCCTGTCTTTCTATAGATGAAGAAAAATATAAGGAAAAAATTTAATTTAAAACTTAATTTTGAGTACCAACCACGCACATTTCTTATGACTACATGGTACCCAGTTTGGACTGTTTGGCCTCCTGGTTTACTACTACTGACACCTTCACTTTCTATTTTCCTGACTAAGCAAGGTAGTGATGAGTGAAAGACATCGATAGAGACCATTTGATGTAGACACCAGTCAGAGTTCATTTTCCTCTTTCCTGTGTAAGAATGAAGAGGAATGAGAAGCCCATCATGGCAAAAGAGGAGGTAGTTTAATGCAATGCAAATGGCACCATTACCATTTTGCAAAAGCACTCTTTCATTGCTGTATGTGCAACTCCCCTTGCCACCTTGTCAGTATGCAGCAAGGCAAGCTGGAAGAGAAGCAAAGGACAGCTGTTTTGCCAGTGAGCAAAGAAAAGTATAGGGATAGCTCTGCACCAGGCACAACCCTTCTCCTTACTTCTAAGTGAGACATGGAGTAACATTTCTCAGTGTTCCTTGCTTTCCCTCCTTCTTCCACCCAGTTCTTTTCTCCCAAGGACAAGCATTTATCACTAGGAAGGTCACTTTAAAGTTGCAGAGTTTCTCTCTGGCTGTAACTCAGATGAAGTTGAAGTTAGCACACTGCTGGATGTGAGACAGAGCCCTGTAGATCACCTTCTATCCAAGTCCCCAGAGCTACAATTAAAGTAATTGCTATGTCCAATGAAAGAGCTTTAATTTTATAAGGATTCAGGAAAAGCCAGATGCATCTCTCTTTCATGAGGTTGTATAACAAACTCCAATGGCATGGAATTTTATTATGTCATTTTCATTTGTTATTAATTTTGAGGAAAACACCTCATGTGTTTTCCACAACTGCGATCAAATATGTTAAGCTGTGAAAAATGCTATCTGCAACTGAAAAAATTTATAGATAATGTATAAGAATGCATGACAATAAAATAACTTCTTTCTCAGAAGAAAAGTCTACTCCAAATGAATATGCTTCCCAAGAAGCAGCAGTTTTACCTACAGAAAGTTCTTGGTGCTGCAGCAAGTATCTAGTCTTGAAAGACTACAATTTTTTAAGTTGTTGATGAAAAGATTAATAATTGAAATCAACCCCCTTGTTTTTTTTTTTTTTAAAAAAGAGCCCCAGTACACAGTATCAATGACATCAACACCCATGTTTCTACCCACGCCTTCTGAACTTATTCTCCTGTGTGAACTCCAAAAATTTTTATCCAGAAATTTTTTGGAGAGAAATCTATGCCTGTAACTATTGCACATATTTGGTAAATTCAGTTTAAAAACATCATACTCTATATGCTCTTCACAAACAGTTGACATGTCCACATGTAAATCCCAACACAAAAAGTGCTGTATTTATTGTTTTGCACAAATCATCTGGGTGACACGTTCATGGCTCAATGCTTTGGATTTACTGTGCATTGCGACACAGAAAAGCATGCATGAGCAGTGACTTCAACCACACATCTGCACACTGTGGACACGGCTACAATGTACAGAGTTGCCCCAGGGATCTCTAAGACAGTTGGCAGTGAAAGTGGAGTTGAGTTTAACAAAGGTCTCGTATACTGCCCAAATAAAAAGCCTTGAAAATCCCTCCAGACAACTCTATTTGTAAAAGAAAGACACTAATGGAAAAAAGTGGGTAATGATCCTTTTAGCAAACTCCCCTCTGTACCTCGGTTATCAAGAGCTGACCATTGCAGGAGCAGGAGGACTGCTTGGGTGGTTATTTGCTTCTCAGGGAGGCACAGGAGCTCTCTGCAATGCACCCATTCTAGAAGAGTAAACTCAAAACATCTGGAGCTTTTCTTTCTTCCCAAAGAAAAATTGAGTTAAATGCTTAAGAGCCCTGGGAGAGTTGACATGCAACTACACATAAAACATTCACTCCCCTCAGTGTGTGAATTGGCTGCTTGATAGAGCTGTGTAGAAACTGGGGGGCTGGGGGAGCTGTTGGGTAAAAAGGATGAAAGCACATTTTTCCCTGAGGCTGCAGTTTCAGTCCAGCTCCAGAGAGCCAGAGCTGTTGCTGCCAGACACCATTTCAGTTATTTCTGCGAAATGATGGATGGCCTCAACCACTTCCCTAATGAAGATTTCATCAGGAAGGCTGCCATCGCCATCAGTTTCTTTTTTAGGGCAGCCTTAAAGGATAGACTAAAGGAGGGAAAAAACCCTAAATTAAACACCCCCACCTCTCCATGCACCAATTTGGTGGCAATTTTGTGAGGCTGGAGTTAAAGATAAGAGGTAGGGGAGAGTCTGAACTCTTGCATTCCTAGGCTGCTGTGCTCTCCCTCTGCCTCTTGTACCATCATCGCATACAAACCTGGGACATCAGAAGCTTGCCTCATCTCTATACACTTCAGAAAAATGAGGTGCTAAATGGCAGCAAGAACATCTTTGAGAGGTTCCTCTACTGTGTTTACTAGCATCTCATTTGTGTAAAGCAGAGAGGTAGAGAAGGCCACTCCTACAGGCTAAGAGACTTCAATGAACAATAATAAAAGATGGTGTTGGAGGAACCAAAACATGCATGTGGAATAGTGGAACTTAAGCTTCCCACTATAATACTGTGAATTCAGGACACCAGCTAGTTATAATGACAAGGAACTTCTGTTAAATTTTATAGCATCATAGTGGTCAACAGGAAACACTTCATTGAATATTCTTACAACAGTTACTGCTGAATGCTCCATCAAAACCTCTCTCACGTCCCTCTTCTTTTCTTCAATGTCTTTAAAATGAACTCAGCCATGTTTTAGGTTTTATTTGAGAGAAAGACAGGAACAGAGGAAGGCTGTAATCTTGTATACAAATGTACACATTATACCAACCTGTAAACTCATTACAAAACAGAAAAATAAATGCCTGCTTATGGCTACACTTATCAGAGGTGCAAATAAAGACAGAATAGTCAAATTAGATTTGAGAGTGTTCTTTTAAACAAGAAGATAGAAATTGTTTATTTCTAGTGGCTTGAATGATGTATACAACAAATAAAATCACTGAGAACATCACTGTATTTGCTGCAGTGGTTTTGTTCTCTAAATTGACCTGATCCTCCATTTTGCTTTAGAAGAAAAAGATCCATCTTGCTCATAAATTTTGGCCATAAAATATACATATAGAATAAGTAAAATGTTTACATAAACCTCTGAATATTTTAGATCTGTCTCATTTGATTCATGGCCCTGCAGCCGTTGTTCACTAAACTTATGCTCCCTTTGTTGCCACAGTCACATTCCCTGGTTCTCATATGAAAGATGACATTCAAGTAAATCAATTTCACTGCGAGTTAAGCTACTCTGGTTGATTGCTTTCAATAAACAGAGTATGCACTGTTTCCTTCTCTGTCTCCTGAAGATCACTAAGGTCTTGCTTTAGACTTGTTTACTGTTATTCATGATCTTCTAATAAAAGCACATACTACTCCACCTCCTCACTCCAATTCTGGTTGTGGCACTTAACACATGGAACGTATGACAGGCACACTTCAGAAATAATGTGATACGGATATATGAATTCTATTTGCATGGCCTATTAAACTAATATTTATTTAATTCCCCCACACTACAAAAGGGCTTCCGCAGTCGAGATTTGTCTCTGACAGTTTGACCCATCCCCCAGCTTTGATATGTCTTCATCCAGCAGCTCCCTTTCTCCAAAAATGTTTTCAAGACTGTAGACATTCTTTAGCATCATCACAACTGTGTTCCCCACTCCCCCATATTACCACTGGTGCTTACAGCTGCCTTCTCCAAATCTCATGATAGGACAGTGGACAGAAAACTCAGATTTGCTCATAAAGAAAGCAAAGGTCCTGCTGTTGACCAAGAAAATAAAGAACAAAATTGGAGTTGTAATTAGAATGGTTACTATGCAAATTCTAGCATGTCTATGTCTGGTTTGCTTCCAAAAGAATGAATGAGCTTTCAGAACATTTCTATTATATGAACTGAGCAATGCAGTCCTATTTCATATAAAGGCGATATAGCAAAATGAAACATAATATCAATTTATTTAATGAAAACAAAAACGAACAATTCTTACCTTAAGTGGTTTCTTGTATTATCCAGATACAAGAACAGACCAAAACCTCAGCAAAATAAATAAAACCAGCCATCTAAAAATTAATGTTTATTACTTTAGTCATGTTCTTTTTTTTTATCTCAAGTACTATGGTCATCTTTATCCATCTTTTGGAGAAGAATAGAAGACTAACTGTTCACCAGTGTTATACAACTTCAGTCATTAGCTACAATGTTAAAAAAATCCCAAATGATATTTAGTCATCTCTTCTATTAAAATGGTCGGTAGGAGGATTTGCCTCTCTAAAATTAGAATAATAAAAGTAACTGAAACCAGGACAACATGTTACATTTTTCTAAAGAAAATAGCACTGTCTCCCTTGAAGTAGAATAAAGCCCTAATCCTTCCACGAAGTCAGCAGCTGAGTGAGAGTGGCACCAGGCTGCTCCCTGTCTTTTGAGAAGGCACAGAAATGTGTTGCTTTCAGAGCTTAAACACTATTGTTTTTAATGTACTATCAAAAAATTCACCTGTTTTAAATTTCCTCATTTTCAAGTGGGCACAAACTGGTCACCCCACTGGCAGAAGACCAGATAAAGAATTGATTTGCAATACTCCTCCAAACATGAAGTTGAAAGATGAGCAACATCATAGCTGAGGAAGGTGTGATTTTAAGAGTGTTGAGACATGTAGAGTTCAATGCACTGTCTTTACCCCGTTTCCACTTTAGTTAGAAGGAGGGAAACACTACAGATAATATCGACAGTCACTGTTTCCATAGTTCAAAGCTGAATGAAATATAATTACTCCATTTAAACTCCCACAGCTATTGCTTATGAAGAAGCATTGTTTCAAACAACAGCAACATTGATAAAGCTGGACTTCATGACATGTGACGACTTCAGGGCACTGCATCTGCATGTTCCTGATGCACTGTAGGCACTTCCATCAATGTGGAAATCAGACCCGTCCTTATGATAATTACACTCAAATGCAAACCATGACTCTATGGTTTGAAACAGACTGCTGAGTTTCAGACTGCATTTGCTAGTATTAGTAGCACTCCTTCACACATTGATGATATAATTCTCTCCATTACTACATGACTTGCCACGGGTAAGTCAAACCCTACACTCAGACAGACATTTTAGGGTTCATGCAGACTCGTCAGGAGAGGTCGTAAGGTAAGTTTTGTGCAAAAAATCATCTGTTGCACCAATATCTATTGATTATATGGATCCATGTTACTTTCAGAAAGATCACGTGTGAAGAGAGGTAGCTCCCAGACAGACATCTTTTCACATAGTCTTTGTATTTATTAATGGGCTCCTTCACACTTAATGCTCCCTTCACACCTAAGAGCATGTGCAAGGATGTAGACTTTAGCATCATAAATAGGGGGTGGCTCTTTTAGGTATGTGTTAGCATTTCCAATAATCAAATCATCTGCCTTTGTTATTGTTTTCCTGTGCAGATAAGCTTTCCTTATTAAAAAGTGTCCAGTAAAAGACAGGCAGAAAATAAGTACAACTGAAGATCTGGTAGAAATTTTTTTTTCCCCTGGCAATAGCATTAGGATTTAAAAGTTTAAAGTCATTCAGGGATAAAAACAAATAGTAGAACCCTGAGATACTGAGAGTTTCTAGTTATTCTAGTTATAATAAATTACATTATAAATTCCCCTCCTAACTAACAAAAAAGTGTATTATTGCACTGTTTAAAGAAATATCCTACTATGCTTTCACAGTGCTTGAGCCTATTTCTTCTGCATGTGCTAAGAGCCACTATGATGGGCTACTGCATTTGGTCAGGTTCAGCACAATTGCTTTTACCTTATAGTGGGCAACAGTTCAGTCCAAAGTTGTAACCTTCATACTTTGAAAAGTGGAAATGATGCCACAGCAGAAAGAGTACTGTCTCCTTTTCAGATCAAAGTGTTGTGTGCTTTATGCTGTTCAAAACTTTCAAATACGAAAAACAAATTCCAGAAAAGATGGAGGAGTCATCAGAAAGAGCAGTATGCAGGTCAAAATGTCCAAATTTCATCTTGTACATGAGCTGGCATACTCCAAACTTTTTTTTTTAGTCAATTTCTGTATCTTATAAATGCAATTTCAGAAGTAGCTGTCATATTCTGCCATTAGATGGATAGAGAGACACATATAGACAGAGTATTCCCTTCAATGGTAGCTGGTATTTTCCTCTAAGGTATACTCCTATAAATTATACTTGTTCAAATAATTCTGGTTGTTGTTGTTGTTTTTCTCCTGTTTATATTAATCCAAATTTTTACCTAAATGTGACTTTATTCCTATTTATCAAATCGCTTTATTAAACAAGAAATAGGAAATGTCTCTCTTTACTAGCCTCATAATATTATAAAAGCAATGCAACTAAACTCTAAAAAAAGAAATGGGAAAAAACTGTAATAGATGACAAACTGGGATTTGTAGCTCACTTGGGATCATGAGGAGCAAATCTAACCTCAGCAAGCACCACTTAGTTTCAGCACATTGTAAAGTTATCTCATGTTTGAACTAAGAGAAATTGAAGCTTCCATGCAATCCAACAGGCCACATTCAAAATATATCCTGCCCTCTAATAACACCATTTAAATAGCAGTCAACACATAGAAAAGGTAGAGAAACGTGACAGAAGCATTAAAGCCAAGTCAGCCCTGAAATGTCTGGAGTTGTGTAAACTCCAAATCTCTTTGGACTTGGAATCAAGAAGAGAAGTCTTGTGTGAACATAGAAATGTTTTTCTCCAATACCTGCTGCAGGTCAGGGCTCAAACACCACGAAAAAAGACTAGGAATATCAAGGAAAAAAACACATTGTTGGAATAAAAAGAACTACATATTTTCTTTTTCACCTCTCAGTAGTTGAAGTCACTCACCTCACAGAATACTTAATTCCAATGAAATGCTTCACTTCAAAGAGTTCCTCCATTATCTTAAAAGGGAAATATGAATCAATTATTCTCCAAGGGAAAGTAAACAGTGATCTAACTTGCTGATGAATTTTATAGTGTGGGCTGGGGGAGACAACATTCAGTAATCAGCTCCAAATAAAATGAAAACAAAATTTAAAAAAAAAGTGCATAAAATATAAATCAAGTGACAAGGCAAATTGGTTTTGAAAGAAAAGGCACTTTGCTCCTTATTGTTGTCAGAACTAGGACAATTTTCTTTAAAAAATACTTCAACTGTTGTCTCTGTGCATGTTATAAGTGCATGTGTGGGCTTTTCCTCTAGCTAGATTACTAGTTTACAGCATTACAAACAGGAAGTTAGCTGATACTAAGAGGGTTTAGCTTCAGAGAGGCATGTCCAGTCAAACTTTCAAGTTTTGCAGGAAGGAGCGTGCTTGCCTCCAATGTTTTTAATCTTGGAAGATTTTTCCCCTTTGAGCTGAGATCTAGTAAAATTTCACTGCTGTTGACTTCATGGAATTTATTTGATTTCAAACTTCAATATTAATAAAAATTCAGTGCAGTTATCTGAAAACGGGCTCATTGAACTTATCTCAAGCTATACTGATGGACAGGAAAGTAATGTCTGACACAAATAAAAGTATAGAGCATTTTTAAATAACTGAAAGACTCTCATCTAGAAGAAGATTGTTTGAGTAAGTCTTTTTCTACCTTTCTTGCTTAAGTACTACAGGCAATAAAATTATTTCCAAAATGTTTCTTCATAAAGTAAGTATTCAAGTGAATCAGTACTTGTAAACAAGCTCTACTGAGGATTCATGCTGCCAATTTAGGATAAACTATTTTGTATATTCAACTCCATTTCTCTGGTAAAATTTCCCTAATGAAATGTAGTAAAACTCACAAACCATCAGATCAACACACACCAGCAAAATTAAACCCCTGAGAATATTCACTGCTTTATTTTTATTAGCACTACTTTAAATATTCAAAATGTATGGGTCATAAAATTATGCTTAGGGCAACATTTTCTCATAAGTTCATTTGTGCATGTTTTAAAACAGATTTAAAAACTAAATAATTTCAATCTCAACCTTAACATAGAGACAGCTAGGAGAAGTAGTGATGGGGGCAAATCATAATAGCTCCCTCCTCAAATTGTTAATTTTAGGGTATTTTAAGGCTAAGGAATGCCACAGGCAGCAAAAAGAATGTATTTAAATGCCTGAAGCACTTTATATAATGCTTCAAATTTCTAGAGCGGCCCCCACATTCGCTTCCTTGAAAATACAAGGTAAAATTACTTGGAATTTCCTTATATTATTACTGAATATAGGACAAACACTAACACAGTCAAGAGTCAGACAAGGTGACCCGTGATTACTTTTCATGGAAAGCTCCCAGGACAATATAAAATCTGACCAGTCAACGAGAAAAATGGGCTTCCATGTGGTTCACACACATACACCCCCAGCATACAATCTATCATATCACCCTGATCACAAAACGCAAAAGTTCACAACTACTTTCTTGTGGATGTGGTGCAACACCACGCTCTGGCACAGCCACCAGGTCTCAGCATATCCAGAGGGCAAAGCACTACCAGCAGCACCCAGACTCAGCCTTGCAGACTTACACTGTGTATCTCATGGAGGTATTGATTTGCCTTCTGGGCCATATAAAACCCATTTTATTTCACTACGTGGTGAGGTAAGAAGAAATTTTTGACTAAAAGTTTTTTTGAACTTTCTTGGGGAATACAGTGAAGTCACAGGACAGACAGCAAGAAGGAATAACGCTGGGGAGGTGCAGACCATGATAACATTTCTCTGGAAAGTTCTCAATGTTCAAAAGGAACAGGATGCAAACCCACAAATGGTACAGAGACCACCTCAGAAACACTGTGTGATGTTACAGCTGGTAGAAAACCATTTTTAATGAAATAAGCCTTTCAAATGCAAGGGAAATACAACAGCAAAGAAATCGCCTAAAACAGATTCTCACTAGAATATTATTTAAATATTAAGACTCATAATTGATGAAATTGCTATTATAAAATATTATGTTAGCAATAATAATTCCCAAAACCTCCTCCTTGCATTATACTGCTCTTTATTCTATTTTCAGGCAGCCTCTCTAACATGAAATGCCAACATGGTACACATCAGTGGCCTCGAGGGTATAATTAACACTAGTTATTTACATTTATTTTTTAAAATAATTAACTGGGAGCATGTCTAATGAATGGTAATGGGACTTAAATTGAGACACAATATGTCAAATACCTTGCCATTTAGAAGCGAACTCCCATGCAGCTCAGTGTGACTAGGGGACTGGGCTGAAATGATAAACCTGCAGATTGTACTGCTGAAGGTATTTCCCTGTCTGCTGGTATAAAGTCAATGGCACAACATACACTATTGGTAACTTTGTCTGTTGTTAACATTTTCTACTGGTAACTTTGAAGAACCTGATTTTCATATACACAGAGTACCAATGAGTTAAGGCACTGGCTTGTTTTCTGTAGGTTCCACAGGATAAACAGAGGCTTATCCATATGTTAAACTACACCTACTGTGGTCCTTTGTTACTAAGCTCCCTCTGTTTTCTTGCATCAATAGGTATGTCCTCAGTTGACACAGTCTATAGGACATGGCATAAGCAGCTACTCATGCCAGAATAAGCTTCTGACTCAGAAAAAAGCTATGCATAAAGAAAATCCTCACACAGTGATGTACTTTCAAAATGCATGACCTCATTCTTCCCCAGCCAGCCTCTCAAAGGGAAACATACCCAAACAAAACATTTTGTGGAGTGAAACATGAAACCAGTGTCTGCTAGTTCACTTCCAAGAGTGAAAGGCAAATTGCAAATATGTAATCAACATAACATTGTTTTTGTCCACTTAGTTAAGGTGTAAATCCATTTTCCCAGCATCCTGAAAGATTTTGCCACCATGGTATACTTGGGGCAAAAGCAAAGAATTGACATATAAACATGTATTCATTCAAACCTGATCACTTGTTGGGGGTGCTGGTATTAATCATGTCCATGACTTTAAAAAATCCCAACTATTTGCAACATTTTCTCTAACAGACTCCTAAAATCAGTTCAATTCTCATAAGTTTAGATAAACTCCCTAGTTTTCAAGTATGGCTTCAAATGCATTTTCATCAAAGATGTTTATGTGCAATACATATATTCCATACAATACACAAAAATATCTCAAGAGGAAAAAAATCTGAAGGTCCATATGTCAACAGTAGAAGGTCTAGGTTGTAAATACAGTAAGAAAAGGAAGTAAAAGGAACATGATATTTTTCAAACACAGCACTCGTAAGCAGAATTTTTAGATGTGTGTATCACCATTTATTTTACTCCTGCTCCCTTTAACTTCTTTCCCTAGGTCTGTCCATTTTCAGGATATTTTTTCCTTTCAAACTCCTCCTTGTCTCTGCTTCTTCCAGGTAATTCTTTAGCCTGTTGTTGTGAACTGTACTTCTGGTATTTGATGCAACCTAATTTAGGCAAGTCTTGTGCATATCAATGCTTGTGAGTTGGTAGTAAAGGCTGCAACACCTAGCAAAGCTAAGCTGACACGAGCACAATTACTTTAAGTAACTCTATGATGACAAATTAAAGAAATGCAAGATGAGGATAAAGAAATACAAGAATATAGTAGTATCGCTTCAAGTTCCTTAACAGAGCGAAGCAAAACTGTGGCCCATAAAATTATTGCTTCAGACTGTATCAAGTCTATCCTTTTGATCCAGGGTCTATTCATTTTTCTTGAAGCATAACTCTGCATGTATGTGCATCAGTTCAAGGTAAAACAGAAGCAAAAGAATGCTTCTATTTCAACACTAAATATTTAAATTTTCAAAACAGCCAAGTATTTTTGAATAATTGTTTAAGCAAGAGCAGTTGGTCTAACTAAATAATGATTGCTTTGCCTACCATGTATGACATGCAAAAAAATTGCATCACAATACAGCTGGGTGAATTTCTATACTGAAAGTAGGAAAACAGCAACCACAATGTCTATGCTAAGAGAAAGTAGAAGGTGGTATTCTAGATAGAAAATGTACTGTACCTGTAATATCTGTCAGCGTGAATAATTTCCTGGCTGCTGGCTAGAATATATTCAGCAGTTCATTTTGTTTTATCACATTATTCACACTTTTTTCTGGAACAAGCCGTTCCCTTCTTATAAGACTACACTCTAGTGGAACAAATGAGCTCAAGCCTATGATTGATTCTCCAGCATAGTTGAGATGCTATACCTTTATTCACTCTTTTTTTTAAAACAGCTTTATTCATTTACTACCTCCAGCATGACTCCAGGAGTGTCAGCTGCTGAGAAACGGCATTTTGAAAGGTTCTCTCCATGCTCAAGGAGGTGCTGGTAGTTTTTTTTTAACAGTAAATTCCATGATAAGGAAGAGGAGAAGTGCCCGATACAGACAGACTGTCTCTGTTCACCAGTTCAAAAAGTGCACTCCCAGAAATATTTCCTAAAAGCTTTTCAGTCTAAACATTCCTCTTCAGCTGTGTTTCCCTTATGAAATGCAGTGTGAGTTTATTTGGATCAGGTCAGAAACTCCCTGTTTTATTTCCTGCTGAGGAACTGGCAGGGATGGGAAATCAGCAGCTCCTGAGCAGGGCCCCTTAAGAAGCTAAAGCCATGCTATAGATGAGAAGGTTTTGTACAATGCTGTTTTTCCACAGTGTCACCAGAAAACAAACAAACAAAGAAAAACACCTCTTTTTTCAAAGCTAAATATTTTTTACAAAAATAAAGGTATTTGGGGGATACAAAATTCATGCAGAAGTCACCATATTCTATTTTTCTATTTTTGTGTGACTCATGTTAAGAGCAGAAGGACAAGGACTACTGACTACTATGCATTCCTGTTTTTCTGGACTTGCCTGTTTTGTTCAGTGAAATCTTTTTCTAGGGAGAAAAAAAAAATCCAACATTTTCCTCAATGTCTCAAATCTGCAACACATCAGCTGAATGGTTCATGCACAGATATTTCTGCTCAGGAAATCCCATGAAGAAGTACGGGACACGTTTATTCAGTCTCATTTTCAAACCCAGACATTCAGAATAATCCTGGACAAATAACTGCATTCCTGAAACATGCTAGTAAAGGAGAGATTTCCAAAAGGCCATCAGGAATAATAATTAAAAAAAAGATCTGCTAATTTTACAATCAAAAAAACAGTAAAAAAATTAAAGTAAAATGTTCTTCAGGTTTAGGTACAATCTAAAAGTGACTTAAGTTGCTCTTCTTTATGACCAAAGAAATCACCTAAACCTAAACTAAGTTGGGCTGCATTACCTGGAAAGAATATCAACATACAGCCAATTCTACAATGAAAATGTTAAGATCTGTGATAGCAGAAATTCAATAGCAAATAAAACTAGTTTTAGAATAAATTGTGAAAATAATGTTGCGTATGTGGAATGATAATAGCCACTGATATCTCAAATTATACTGCTTTCGCTATTATTTTTCAAAAGTATTTATATGTTCTTTTAAATGCAAGAACTTTACATGGTGTAGTAACCACAGTTTACAAAAATGTAAGTCTCTAAAAGGGAGATAAGAAGTAAAAACATGCATGAATTTAACTCTGATTTCATGTAACAAAATGACCTTTTCAAGTTCCGCTTAAAAAAAAAAAAATAGAAGCAGCTGCATAATTTACTCTGCCACAATTTTTAAAGGCTCAGAAGGTTGGAAAAGGAACAAAATTCAAATATTTGGAACTCAACCACTGGATTTTGGACTCCTTCCTTTTCCAAAGTCTTAACTTTGTTTATCAGCAACTCTTCTGTTGTGCAAATAAAATTTTAACCACTTAACTGAGCAAGCAAGAGACGCCTTAAATTAAAAAGGTTCTGTGAAGAAAACAACTGTGTAAAAGCATTGTGCAAACCAAAAATGACTAGGAGCAGTAGCAAGCTAAGTAGGTTCATGAGCTCAAGGATATCAAGTGGAGAAATTTTTTATTTTCAAAAAGCTCTACCTCCCTACTTTTGGAAAATACAGGACAGGGGAGAGGTATGAAGGGATCAAGACTTCCCAGGGATTTCAGGGGCAGAGAAACAGGGAAAGCCATAGCCAGTTGTTATGTCTGATCACAGAAAGGTTCCCTACCTTTAGAAATATCTTATTGTGTCAGATACTAATCCTCTTGCTGGGAGAGACTGAACCTGCCTCTCTGCTATAAAACTAATACTCACTAGTTGCTTCAGCAGTAAAATAAAGAAGGAATAGTAAATATCACCTTTGTCTCCCTGACAGATATAGGGGTGAGAATTGCTGATTTCAGACAATTTCCTTTAAACTTGACTTTCAAACAATCACCGAAGCCTTTCTGCTGCAGTATGGGAACAGTCTTAATGCAGTCCATTCTGCCCACAGTGTTACATACTGATCTACCCCTCTTTCCTATTAGTTGGTATGATTCACCACATGTTTGTACTAGATACAAAGCTTTTTTATTTCTTCCCATTTTCAAAATCATTAATGTAATTTCAGACTTAGCAGAGAACCTGTAAACTCCTCTGGGCTACCTAGAAGCCATTCACAATTTGTGGTTTGCTTGTTTGCTTCATTTAGCTTCTTTTGACATCCTTGTCAGCAGTTTTGGAAGAAAGGGACTTCACAGCTACTGAATGACCTGGAACCCTTTCGCCTCATTGTGACGGCTGCCGCAGGCTCCGCAAAGCAGCACGTCCCTGCAGCAGCATCTTTGCTCTCTGCCTGTAAAAGAGACCAAGCATTTAGCACTCTGCTGAATGTTTATTTAAACTACAACTAATGGGAAAGAAATGTGTGCTTGATCTTGGCCTCCTCCTCACAAGCAGGGACTTCTCATCTCTCCTCCTACCTCTCCAGCACCGTAATTTAGAGCACAGTTCTGGGTCTGTTATATGCTACTTGGAAGTTATCATTGTTCCAGCTATTCATGGCTCATAAAGTATTCTTCTCTCAATTGCACTGTATGGCTCTTTGTGTGGAAATGATGGATGAAATGGGATACATATTACTTAATGATTAGACTTTTGCAAAACATGTTCAAACAGATATGCCAGGCTTGATGATACCTTATTATCATCAATGAAACAGAGACAGCATAATGGTGCCGTGTATGTATTTCTCAGCACTAAATGCAAGCAAAATGTTTCCGTTTCAAACCCTGGCAGCTCCTTAGTCTCAGTTATTTCAGCTCAGCTAAAGATGACATGCTAAAATGAGGGCATTTATTACTAAGTGGCATTAAGAAGGGGGATATTTAACCTACCATTGCTTACAGCAATGCATGGAGAAATCATCTAATGTGTGCTGGCAGCAATTTATGACATTGGAAAAAATGCTATCATCTTTTTATCCACCGTCTGTGGTCTGGCTTTGCAAACTACAAGCCCTCAGGAGCAAGTTTGATATAATACGGCTAATGAGAATAAGTGAGCACACTGCAATATTCTTAAAGGGTTACACTGCTGAGTCTTTGACTCTTTATACTTTTTAATTTCCTTGTACAAACAGTGCAGTGAAAAACGGCAAAATCCATTTGGCTGGTCTGTGCTACAAATTAAATCCTTGATTAAATTTTGGCAATTACTTCTCTGGGTCTTTTTCATTTAAACATTTTTAATTCATTTGAATAAGCTTCTTAATCATGATTCTGGCAATCCATTGTATAGCAAGACAAACTCTAATAAATACTATAATGCAGCAAGAGACAAACAGAAAGATGGATGTTGAAAAAAGGGTTCTTTGGGGCTTTTTTTTTTTTTATCTTGGTAAGTGTTGCCTATATCCATCTTGCGCGAAAGTTGTATTCTAGTCTTCTGTGATGTTGAAATTTATCTCATTATGTGTTGACATTTCCCTTTGTGATGTCAAAAGCTAATAAAGACTCCAGGTAGGATTTCAAATCCTCTTAATAAGAGGGTGGAAGAAAGATTAAATCATCCTTAATGCACAAATCAATACTATAGTCAGGTAAAGAGTACAAATTAAGAGGAAAATGTGAAGGCCTGTCACTCTTGTAGCAGGAAAGATGCTAGATGGACATTTTTCAACAAGCTTGCCTGAATTTAGCTACTTAGCCTTTACTGCATTGTATTACCTATTGAAAAAGTATCACAGAACCTGAACTATTCTCAGGAGGTTTTGGGTGGGTCTTTTTAACCATCTGCAAAGATACAGGAAATAACAGGATGTAAAATACCTCCTTAGTCAGAGAGGAAACTCCAGAACTGTCTCAGCATGGAAAGCAGCACCATGTCATTTTCTGTGCAAAAAAGGATGTGAGGAAAAGCAATGGCAACTGGATGAGCAGAAAGAGTCAGGAGAGAATAGAAATAAAAAGTAAAGCCTACGGAACAAATGAAACTATGTGGAGTTAATAAAACATTAACCATTTATTTTCAATTCCTGAAATATTAGTTTATGACTGCTAAAATGTGTAGAAAAGATTGATATAGAGGCTCAAAAATTCACAGTGTTTATCAGTGGCTCTAGAAAATGGAGTTAAAGTCTTAGGGCAAGGCCAACTCTGTCGGGTAGGAAATATATCTAACCTGAAGTATCCCTACTCCTGTAACCTCTGCAAATGCTTAATCTCCCCAAAAGTGAAAAGACAACTTCTGTGATCCTGAGAGGATAAACAAAGGGAATGCAGATGCCCTGCTTTGTTCCCCCTTTCCTTTAAGCCAGAAGACATAGATTTTCTTCTTTTTCCCACTGCATTCTAGAGGCCTGGCTTTATCTAGTTCATAAAGGAGAAGAATTTAAAAGCTGTATATTTATTTAGCTGCACTTAACTGCAATTTAACCTACACCCCACATTGTGAGCTCAGTGTGAGGTAAAGGCACAAACCAGACAGATAAATAAAAGACCGAGAAAAGAATATATAGATTATATTAAGAACTAAAAGAGGGGAGATGCTAACTCATGGCAATCTGCATTAATGTTTTATCTGCCTCTCCTTGTCCCCAAAGATATGGAGGCTGACTCTTGAGGATGTAAGTTGAAAGGTGAAGGTTCTGAATACAGGCTAGTTAGCATGCAGGGGATAGAAAGAATGGGCGAGTTCACCTGCTCGGTACAAAGCAGCAGCGGAAAAAGACTTATTACCCAAATGTCTGTCAATGCCATATAATTATGCTTATGCTCCATTTCATCAATACTTAGATCCATTTTTAACTTCAAATGTTGGGCCACACAATTTAGTCTACAAGTTAATAAAATCATGGTTTTCTTTTTAAAGCCTCTTCTCATGTCAGAATTTCATTCTCTAGAGTGTTCTTATCAAACTTCTGTTATGATCCTGAATAAAAAGCTAGTGCCTGAATAATACTAGAGAGTGAAGAGGGAAAAAAATCACAAAGAACAAGAGAGAAAAATCCTTACGAAGATGAAAACCTTCAGTATATCACAACAAATCATATTCGAACACAGGTGACAAACACTCTAAATCCATCACCAGGAAAGAAAAATGAGCTACCATGATCTATTTATACAAATATAGTGATATAAGAAGAACAAGGAAAGAATAATTCACAAGGAAATTACGAGCTCTGGGCTTCTAATTTTGTAGATTATTGCCATTTTCTTTACAGATATTGGCACAGAGAGACTTCAAGAGCCAACTCTAACCCTGAATTCTCTTCTTGCATAAATGAGGGACTACAAATCTCCTGATACTTGATTCAATATAATATGAAAATTAAGTTTAACACAAGTAAAAGTAAAATGTCATGTATAAATTGATTGAAAGGGTAAGACACAGAAGTCACAGATAATACCTTCTGGATCAGTATTCTACTGCAAATAGATTTTATTTCTGCAGAATCACTTAACGACTGGTAGAAGATACAAAGACCTTCTCACTCTGATTAGAAACTAAGGTCCAAATTATATTTCTTGATGCACAGGGATGTCTCTAAATGAAGCATGGTAGTGTAAGGGAGACAAGCAGTTCACTATATTCCGTAAGTAACCAGATGATGTCAACAATGACAATAACTCAAATTCTGCTCTTAGCTGGACTCTTCACAGGTGCCTATCATTTGCTGGTAAGACACGTCTATTTTCTACACCCTCTAAATGCTACCTCAGTTGTAGGATGAGGCGTAAGGATGAGAGCTGCTGTTTAGAAAGCAATGAAAATATAACTACTGGCTGATTAACTGGTGCATCAACACATTTTTCACATCAGTTCTATGTATTAGAAGCTTGACCATAGGACCTCTATAACCATAGGCCTGAGAAGGATGACACTACATTGAGACAATTTCCTCTCTCAACTAGACATCAGCTGGCAGGCCTTTTTTCACAGCTCTATTTTTTATCTTTTTTTTTTTAATTTTAAAATAAAACCTTTCTATGAGCTTCAGCTCCAGCACATCACAGCCTGCCAAATTCATCTGCTTATAGCCTTAGGCTGAAACGTCTTTTAGTACTCAATTCCTACAAAGCCTTAGAAGGACAATTCCAAGTCCTGTGTTGTATCCACTCATCCCCTACCCTACTTTGCCCAGCTGGCACCTCCTGCCCAGCTGGAGGGGCACCTTCAGGATCTGGTGCTGGCAGAGAGACACCCTTTGTTAATAAATGTTGGGGGCAAGCTGCAGCCTAGCGCTCATCAGGACATTACCATGCAAGTCAACACATTACTCTTCTCTTTTCAGTCCCTAAAGGAATCGTGTTTGACAGAAGTGAACAGCTGCTGTGTATTTAGAGATGCGAATGTATTGCATTATTTAATGAATTGTGTCATTTTAATATAATTATTACTAAAAGTCTGAACGTAAGCCTATTTTTATTTATGCTTAGAATTTTTACTCACTAAGCATTTTCAACTCTGTTCGCAGCCAAAAGTGCTTTCTTCCCTTTCCAGATAGTACCAGGACTGTAGCTGCACTGCTTGCACTTGAGCCAGCTCCCCTGCATGCCACTAATATTGCTAACCCACATACAGTATTTCTGGGTTTTTAACAAATTACATCCATGCAAGGACTCCTGTTCTTCCTCCTTTTTTTTTTTTGTAAAACTCTTTTATTACCCCAGTGCCTCACCTACTTATTCACTCTTACTTAATACCATGACAGCAATACCTATGCCAAAAAGACTTGCACATGAATTATTCCTTCATGTGCTAAGAGAGTACCTCATGTGGAGGAAAGAATGAATTTCAACAAGCCACTTGATGCTACCAATTTCGTAACACACTTGCAGCCTAACGGGCACCACTACAGCTCAGCAGCTCTCGCTGTCAAGCCCACAGCAGAGCTCAGCTCCCATCATGTACAAGGACATGACAAGGCAGTTTTGATCCTGATGTTCACTTTCCCTTCAAAAGAGCACTGCTAATAAACTCACAGGGTTTTCAGAACAAGAGGGAATAAAAAGGGAACACAGGTTGTGACATTTTGCTTCCTTATTACTGGTATCCAGAGCGTGACTTGACTCTGTCTACCTACCACTTAAAATTACAGTGAGGTAAAAGGCTTTTAGAAGCGATTCTCTGCCTCTAGCAGGAGACGGATTCAAAACAACTGGTCAGACAGCTCCGGTGATCACACGCATTTGCAGGCATCCCATTTTATGCACTTATACAACCACCTCATTTTCGAAAGTCATCCGGAATCATTCTTCAGGGCCGGGACCCTGGGCCTGACATATGTTCTTTTTGGAAGGTGTTTCTGGTTTCCCAACGGTTGTTCTGCATTGCTCTATAGCTTACAGACAACTCTAGCGACAGACACAACCTCGTGCCTCATACACATACCTCTAAATTGCTACATTACTGGGTGGATACTGAATTACTCATCACAAAGGGTCACTGAAATATTCAACTATTACTTCATTTGCAGTAGATGTTCCTGAGGATACTAGCCAAGTTAATGTTGAATATGTTTTTCACTTGCAGAGTTAGACAGAAGATGCCTTTCTTTTTTGTAAAATATCTGTTGTTATCCGAAGGAAAATATGTATCTATGTTTCTTTCCATGTATGTCACACATCTCTAATGTTTGAAATCAGTGAAAGACAGGGATGTTACTAGCCCACCTTATAAAATGCTTAGGTAAAATGTGTGCACACCAAACTACCTCATGCTGTTTTTTTTTTAAGATACTGAGTGTTTATTTAAAGTAGTCAGACTTATTGGCCTCCCAGATAAAATCCAACTCAATATTAAACAGTATGGGGAAAGTGATTACAGAAGTTTATGGCCTTGTTTCTTTCTAAAGAAGTAGAGAACATCATCTGAAACTACCAGAAGTCTAAAACAATAACACAGAATTAAAAAACTGTGGAACTCACTGGTGCAGGATATTCGCAAAGTGGTAAGTATGGAAAAAATATCTCTTCTGTGTGAAGCAATCCAGCTCAGGGATGTCACTGTGCATTTGTCTGTATTTGCATACCATACTTCTACATGCCTCAGAAGCAAGACACAAGCACATCGAAAGCCTCTCGCAGCAGTGCACCCAGGCATGATGCTGTTTAATCTGTCCCTTATTACTAGTTTTCATTTGCAAATTGAAAGGGGGAGCGGTGGGCAGGAGGGATGTAGCTTGTTCCTCCCAAAGGGGTGCTTAAAATCCAACCCCTTTTCTGAGCAGCCATGAGTGAAAAAGGCAGCAAAAAAATCCTGACAGGCACTCTAATGAAAATGCAGTCTGTTGTAGTCCCTGTGATAAAGAAAAATTCAAAGAAAATAAAAGGAGCAGCCAGAGGGGCTTCACAAGGGACTACTCTTAGGGTTTAGACTAAAAAAGCAAGCCTACTGGAAATATAGAGGATCCACACAAGACTACAGAGAATCAGTTAAGACTTGCGGAGAAAGTAAGAGTAACAGAAAAGCAAGGGGAGTTCACGCTAGCCAAAGGGATTAAGGGGAGTAAGAAAGGCTTTTACAAATTCTTCATGTCAGGCAGAAAAAAGATGGAAGAGGCTCGCTAATAAATGAAGGCTGGGACAAAGGAAAGACAGGGACTCTAAAATGAATAAATCAGCTTTTAACAAGGGACATAAATAAGAGAAAACTGGATAATAAAAGAAAAACAGGATAATAAAAAGAAAGATATGAGAAAAGGCAGGTAGAGGAAAGCCTGAGTTCTGTGTTCTAGCACTGAGGCACAGGGAGCACAGGGCAGCAGAGGAGCCTCTGCATGGGGCAGAGGGGACAGCACGGCACAGCAAGGGCTCCCGGCTGGTGTTCTAAGGCACAACATGTGCTTGCAGCTCTGCTGTCTCCTTCTGCCAGGAAGCAAGGAGGGAGAGAAACAGCCCTCCTCCTCCTCATCATCTACCTCAGAGACCAAGGGAAGGATGGAGAGTTTTTGCTAGGATCTTCCAGAAATAATTGACTGCACAAAGCTCAAGAGCACGTGAAGTCATTAGTTCGTATTTTTGCAACAGAACCAAGGTGTGAGGACGTTGGGCAGTGAATTTAGTGAGGATCCTCTGCCTATAATGTCAATGTACATATGCCATCTCCCTCTGAAGATATACTGGTCCCAATGTCCTGACTTACAGGTCAGACCTGTTATGGTATTTCTTATGGCACCTCCATCAAGAGTTTCAAATTTAACTTCCTGATTAAGCTCATGCCTTGAAAGGAAGCACAAAATCTTAGTGGATAGCAGAGATGGGGTAGCAAATCTCCAGTAGACTTGGCCTATCAGTCATCACTGGTGGACACCCATGCAGGTGGTGACATACAAGGGCTGCCAGTTCAGGTAATGGCTCTCAGACCAAAGCCAATCTCACTGCAAAACATCTATAATACAGGTAGCAACAGATCAAAATCACCCATGAATTTTAAACTGCCCTTTCAAGTTTGACCTTGAAAAATGTCTCCCTGGAAAGAATCAGACTTACCTTGACCTTTCATTTTATCACTAAGAATACTTCCAATGTGATGGAAATGTATGGGCCAGTTGTTTGTTATGTGCCCTTTACCATCTCTAAAACTGGGCCAAAATGGTAGCAATACAGTAAGATGCCAGTGCCTGAAGGGCCACACAGCAATTTCTGACAAACCTTGATATTTTCTTTCAGAGGGTAAGATATTAAATAATTTAAATAAGTTTATGGACATTTTCCTGCTAATCATCTGACCCAATAAACTAAATATTTGTTAAATGTAAACTCTGTATTGCTGGGATCTCTAGCTTGGCTATATTAAATTTTTTCTCTGGAGAAAGTTTGCAGTTCCTGAGTGCAGCCCAGACCCAAGCAGAGAACGAGCCTGCAGTCCTGAGCCCACTCCCTTCCTACAGACCCCATCCATAAGACAGTTTACATGGCTCTGAGTACTTCAATGCTCCACAAAGAGTGGCTCCCATCAAACCCACTGCTGCTAACTCAAAGGCAGCCAAAGGCTGCAATCCCAAGCCATAAACCCATTTGTCTGTGGTCATGGTGGCACAATGCCTGCTGCCCTTGAACTCGCTCATGTGGCCTCTCTCTCTCTCTGCCTGACCATTTTCTGCATCTTCCTTGCCCAGAAAAAAGGTCTTTTAACAGTTTAAGTCATGTTCTGCAGGCAGACCCTGGTGCAGGCAAGGAGGGCTCCTCAGCTTCTTGGGCAGTCACCACTGCTCTGAGCAGGCACGTGTCCCCAGTATGTCAAGCCCACCTCCTCTTCTGCTGCACTAACTGCTGGTTTCCTCCTAATGGTCATCAGCTCCACACCAGCAGACAGAGTAAGACAATTTACGCTGGCAAATGGAGATGCACATAACAAATGTACCAATGAGTAGAGAGATTCAACCTGTTCTCAGTCGATTCTCCTTTCAAATGCACCCAGTCTCATTAAATTGCTGATCAGAGATTATTAACTCTGAGTATTTCCTTTCATTTTGTCCAGCTTTTTTTGCTTTCCCCTATCACCTGCCAGATGAACCCACTAAATTTCTACACGACTTTTACTCAGTTTAATAAATTAAAAAAGAAGAAAAAAATGAATAGAGCCCTAAGACAATTTGTACCAAGATGAAAGTAGTCAGAGCTGAGCTATCACGTTGTTGGAAAATAAGCAACTCCAGCCATTTACACTGAATCTTTCTTCATATATCAGTCTCTAGACAGAAGCATCTGAAACCACTTCTCCTATTTCAGATAGGACATACATTAAATTCACTTTAAATGAGGATGGATATTTAATCTCAGGATGGATTAAAACCTTGAAATCTGATTTCAATTACAAGTATACATGAAACAGTATGTGTCAAAGACTCCAGAAATTTCCAGGCATTAAGATGCAGGAGAAGCAAAATGCTGCAAAGCAGTGATTGAAATTATTTATTCCACTGGAAACCCAAAAGCCGTCAACATTATTTTAAGTATGGGCACAACAAACTCTGTCAGAGAAATAAAGTTACCTCAAAGGCTATCCACTATTCTTTGTTAATACCCCTTACCTTTCCCTAGGTTTTTTGATAAGCTAATGACATAGGCTCCTGGAAGGAAAAAACCTGCCATAAAGGGAGAATTGGGTAAAGCCAGAAATCAGATCTCATACGGGAGCCAGAAAATCAAAATGTTTTTTAGATACAGACTAATTTATGCACTAACTTTGCTTTTCAGAATAAATTTGCTGCTGGGGCCCCAAGGATGCCTCTCACTGAGGTAGAATATTATCAAACAGGAACAAGTGCTTTGCTTTCACAAAATCCCAAACAACTCAAAGAAGAAAAGCTGAAGCTTATTTACAAGCATCAGTTGTGCATCCTCAGCCATGAGTAACAGATTTCCATTAACACTCTGAAAAAGAGCATTTGATTTTTACAGACAAGCTACAGGCTATACTTAACTTTGAATGCAGCCAGTGATCAAGCTAGATGCTTCAGTGATTAATTTTATGTGAACCACAATTATTATGAGAATGTCTGTGCTGTTTTCTTCATTTTCTGATTTTTCACTTTCAAGTATTTATGTCAGAGACCTCAACAAAACAGATTTATAAACAGGGACTTGCATTATTACCCTTGACTCTTTCATCTTCTGAAATAATGTAACATGTAGTGTAAACTTGGACAAAACCAATATGATATACACAGTTTATCTCTTCACATAAAATTACACAGAGTAAAAATGACTTAAAGATTATTTCATCTTTTCTCATCTTTCATGTAAATTGAATTTTGCTACTGTGAGCTCTTTCTATACACACAGGGGTGGAAAACCAACCACTTTTTATGGCATAATGAACACTTAGCTGCAGAGAGAGGCATTCAATTGCATTTACATTTGGCAATTATTTAATGTCACCTATTAATATCCAGCTACTGTCTCTGGCAGTCCTACCTTGCAAGGTGGCTGAGCATGCTAAATGTGCTAAAAAGGAATTTCCTCCTCATTTCCATCTTTGTTCTACTAAAGCATGGCTCCCACTGTCCCTACATACCTTTCACATCAGGAAAGCAGCTCACCTTAAGCGTGAGCTTAAGGAGCACATCAAGCCTGCTCCTGGCACATCTCAACAGACACTGCTCTGCTCCTCTTTTCTGCTCACAAATTGCTCTTTTTTGTGGGGAAGGGCAGGGGTGGGCGGTGTTGGGGTTTGGGGGATTTTTTCCCTCTCCTCCTATAATCTTCATCTTATGGTTGTCTGGGCACTTGAGTTCCTTACCTGCCTTGAAAAAAAAAGTCATAGCTTTGAGCCCCCAAGGTTGTGATCTTGTCCTATCTTTCCATCTAAGCAGAATGGGAAGATGCAAGTGCAATGTTGAAACAGAGGGCTGTGTTTACACCATGCCATTGACATTCCAAAAATAATTATCTGGAAGCAGGCATCTATATAAGCTGATCTCATGGACATATTTCCATTTTTATAGTTTAGATTCCTACATACCTTATGTTTGAGTACTGCTTTCCACCTGCTAAAAGCAGTGAGTGTGGTATTGCTGTGCCATGAAAACCTTGTGGTGCACCTGTACAGAGATAGATTCATGTCACCAATCCAGAGATCCATGTAAAACTGGGCAGAGTGATCTGAGGTCTGAAGCATTAGAGGAAGCTTGTAGTATTACTTTCAGAACTTTACCATATTGTTGATCCTCTTCTCTCACTTAATCAACCTTTGCAGTTTTAATTTCTTAACACACCTTACTTCACCAAATCCTCGAGTTGATCAGCATCTCCCTCAGGAGCCCTCATCTCCCCTTAAAACAAACACACACGAAGTCAGACCAGCTGGTGATTAATCCCACTATGGTTCTAAAGGGTCAAAATGTTGGCAACATAAATCAATGGTTAACCATGTAATGACCTCAGCAGGACTCTGATTTCATGAGTACAAGAGAGATTACACAGAAAGCTTGCTAACATGTGGATCTACTTTGGAGCTCCAGGGTGCTACAGAGGTTGGAAGCCAGAGCAAAGCTGGGCAAAAATTCTTTCAGCCACATCTGCAGATGTGGCTATGCTGTGCTACATCTGTAGGTATTCTGCAAATAAGTCTCAGAAGCAAGAAAAAAAAAAAACAGCTTTCTTCCTAGCATCATTTCATTGCTGATGATTGCCAACCTCTTTCAACTCTTCTCCTTTTTTCTTTGCTCTATAAAGACTGTGCTGGCAGAATAGATTCCAGTACATGAATCTATGAAGACCCAAGATCTTGATATGTATAAACTTACATTCATGGATGAAAGGTGTGGTGCTAGTGAAAAGATGGTCGACATCCTCTCATAAGAGAGAGCCCAGACCAGACTCTCACCAAGCAGTACAGACAGCCCATTCAGTGTTAGGGCTGGCACATCACATCATCTGGCTGGTGACCAGCTTTGAATTAAAAACATGGAAAAATCTTCCCTTGTATTTTATTATATTAGTGCTAATTTTTCATTTCATTAGGTAAAAATTAGTATGATGACCAAAGGACTTTACCAAAAGGCCCTATGTTTCTCTGAAAATTGAAAAATCCACAAAAACTAGCATTTAGCAAACTAGAAAAAACATGCAGCAGTTTTTGCCTGCTTAAAATCATACGAGTAAAAAATGTTAAACTTCAGTCTCTGTTTTGCCCATGCTTATTTTGCATATAACAGTTGTTTCTTCTGCAATACTCCTAAATATCTCTTAAAGGAGATTCCTGGACTGAGAAGCAGAGTAGGAGACAGGCAGAAGAAATCAACTCTTACATGCAACACTTAATAGCAAGCAATTCCTTTTATAATTGGGCACTTTTGCAAATATCAGCTACAGAAATCTGCTATCTTGTAGTCTGAAAGTCTGAAGACACTCAGCTACCTGGTATAGCATAAATAGCCTTTTTCAGGAAACATCAAGTACATTTGATGCTAGTGGTGAAACTTCCCTTGGCTTCAGTGAAGGCAGAAATTCATCCTCTAAGTTTCATTCAAAGAGCCATGGGTTTACCTCTGAAAACTCACAAACAAATTTGGGCCAAAAGTTAGAGAATTTTTACAAATCTGCTAGATACCATAACCAGCTGAGAAAATACATTTCTTTTAACTTGGAATATGAAAATAAACTGCAGAGAAAGGCCTGTTGAAGACAAACTCTTATTCTCTCCAAGTTATGACAGACCCTCAAATGCTTATGCAGCATTCTTTTAGCTATAAATAACTATTCCAATCCTATCTACTGCAGTCACATCTGGTTTAGTAAAATGTTTTCAACCCATTCTGCCCAAGTGGGAATTTATTCAAATACACAGGTCTGAAAAGAAAATTTAAAATCTAATAAAAACAATTGCATACCTTTTGGAAGAGGATTGGAAAAATGAAGATACTACTTCACAAAAATTTTCTGGCACTCTGGCTTGGATGGGTAGGTCAGCAGCCTGCCCAGATGTAGTTCTGAAGTGTTGCAGGTAGGAAGATCATACAGAGTGTGAAATAATCTCACCCAAAAGTCGAAGTGCTGAAGAAGTCACTGTACCAGTGCAAGGTCTCTGTAGCATCAGCACTGAGCCAGTTCTTTCTGAACAGCATTAATTCACAGCCATGTAAAAATAACAAGGCTTCCATGAATGTAAGGAAAATTTCAGATGCAGTTTGAAATGGAAAGTTTTCAAGAGATGTATGGAAATCAAGTCTCTGTACTATTTTTTCGGGGGATGGAATTTTGCTCCTTTTGTTTCTAGTCCCAGACNTAAAATTGTAAATCACATTATCTTTCTTCGTCTGAATCACTAGGCATTTCTATTAAATCCATCATATGGGGGTTTTGCCCAGCCATCTTACAGCCTGAAGCTCCTCTGTGCCAGCAATTATATTCTGAGATGTCCCCACAGATGTTAAGAAGGCTTGAAAACTCTTAGTCTGATATTCCTCTTCCAAGATTCAGTGCCACAGAGATACTACCGATGAAAAAAAAAATACCCAAATACCTCAAAAATAATGAAACCTCAAAATACCACTCTGCCACCATGTTTCTGAGCCTTCTTGCAAAA
>WEIV01026143.1:80435-106477 GCA_013390005.1 Calyptomena viridis
TGAAAGGCTATAGTGGATATAGGGATAAAATCAGTCAGGAATGTGACCACAGTTTATTACTACGAAAAAAGAGCAAAGTGAAATAAATAAGTGAAAAACTGGATAAAAATGTAAGGCCCTATATATTACATCAAGATTTGAAATGATAACCCTGTCATCATTATCCAGAGTTCAAAGTCCACAGTTATTTCCTTGTACAGAAAGACAGACTGATAATTCCCTTGCGTCAGTTAAGGTCTTTCCCACTCCACACTCTTTCCACAAAGACCTTCTTGTCACTGAGAAATTCTTTAGACAGCAGCAGGCCCTCTTGTTCAGAATGAACAAGACACAAAGCACAACTTCTGCAAAGCACTGCTCATTCAGCAGATATTAATTTGAACACTGAAATCAAAGTGTCCACTGACAAACACCTCATCACTGGAAAAAAATAAGACCCAAGGCATAAAGCTGTGAAAGCACCTTCAAATTTGTACATACTTACGCATTGCTGCTGCTCAGCTAAGCAGGAGTTTTAAAACTGATGTTCTGAGTCTCTACATCTCACTCATTAATGACAATTTAAATAATGAATTAAAATAGACCTCAAAAGACAAGGAACCCTTTCAGCTTTCCTATCTCTTTTGGAGCTGAAGTTTGAAGATGCTTTTTTCTGCTTAATGAGGTTGGTTCCACAAGTCCCTATCTGCAGATTGAGGTAATTTTACTTACAGAAGTTCTTTTAAGAAAAAAAGCCAAGCAGAGCATGTGTATCTTATTTATCCAGGTAAGGAATACTCAAAACCAAGCACAAATCTCCAAATGCAATAACAAGTCCCGCTTTTTTCAATACACTGGTTTCATGATCTCAAAAAAGTTAATCAAATAAGTAAATTGTGCACGCAAATAGCATATCCAAGAGTACGAATTTAATTTATTTATACTTTGTTAAAGAATAACAATGGAAGAGGATTCCTGAAGAACTTCAGAAACAGAATCTCTGCAATATTTCCAAAGGTTATAGATGACCTCTGGCCAGGAAAAAAATATAGTAGAAAGGGGGAATCTGAAGCTCCTGAATATAAAACAGTGTTTACAAGAACTATATTTGCATATTAAATACATTGCTGTTCACTGCTACTCAATATAAAAATATAACTACTTTGGGCATACTAACAATTGCTACCATGACTCTACTAGTTCCCAGGGTGTAATGGCAGCACCTTCAGTTCTTAGAAGTGCTCTGTAACTGCTGTTTCCACTAAGTCCAAATTAAAAAATGAGTGATGCTTTTGCAAAGAAGGCTCTTGCATACTTTGCTTTCAAACTTTGTAAACGCATTTTTGAAGATCAGCTCAGATCTGGTACTCATTTGCAAGTGAAATGCCGAACTTGGCAAGAAGTTTAGCTCAATTCATCTCACAGGGTTATTTCTTCCTATTCTCTCTTTTGGCACGTAATGTCTCCTTGTTGACTTCTATTTAGTCACTAGGGTTTCAAAGGAGACATTGGTATATCTTCTTAAGGAATTATTGTTATGTTTAATTGGAGCCATTTGCCCTTCTGAAAAATCCACATCACTGATGCCAGCTCTTCTGTTTCTGACCTCCACCACCTCCCTGTCAAACTGGAATGGAAAACAATCAGCTCTTCCATTTAAATCAGTTCCTGCTGTCAGTGACAACACCCGGAGTTACACAAGTAACATGAAAGCTGAAAAAAACACACAACCGATCTGTACTGCTGCTGCAGAAGCCGTCTTCACTCAGTTCAACCCCTTTAATCCGAGCAAGGTGAGAAAGATGTAAGAAATTCAGATAAAGCAGAAATCAAATTCAATTGCAACATCTGGATTCAAAGCATTCTTCTTATGTGGCTGTTGGAGGGAGAGAACAAGGAGTTTCAACATGGAGCTGAGACCCAATTTAAAGCCCACTGAATAGAAAGACCATCAAACTTCAAATATTTTATTAATCAGGTGTATTCTAGAGATAGGAGAAAACACCATTCCTGTCTTTCCAGGCACAGTTGATGTTCTGGTCTGTCATGAGAACAAGCATTCTTTCTGGCAAGTCAGCTGTATTAGCTCTCTTCCAATTAAACAAGGCTCAAGAAAGCCAACTAATTGGGTATTTTTATTTCTTCTTTTCTTGTTTTATTTGAAATTTATTTCTGCTTTACGTATGGGTAACTTGTTCACGTACAGTGATGCTGTCCAGAGACACCGCTGCAGTTCTGTTGCAGGGAGTAAATCAAGTCACAAGGTACCTGGTGATACCTAAACCTTCAGTGAGTTTAAACCCTCTGCTTTCACCGGGAAAACTGAAAGCCAACCATTTAAATATTATTTGGCAGCCCCCAAGACTCCTCCTTCAAATACCAAGTGTAGGCAAGGCACACACTTAGAATATATCTTCCTTCCTCTACTGAAAAAAGAGCAAGACATATCTTGCCCACTTACGAGAACAGTGGGTTGGACCACAGAAATAAATATATGACAGCACAAGGTCTGCTGCCCTTGCAAAAAATGATGAAACATTCAGGGATCAGCATTTTTCGCCCCAACTACTTACAATCCAAAGTAGATATTTCAGATTGGCAAGTTATACCTCTGAGGACAGAGTTCTGAAATAATTTCTCCCCTGGCTTGACAATAAAATGGAGGGGGAAGAAATGACAGGCAGAATAAATGTGCCTGTCACACAACTAGCAAATAGGAGAATCAAGCCTTAAGCACTCTTAAATAAAAAAATACAAAAGCAGAAAACCCAAACATCTGAAATTTGCCACATACTAAATTAATTTTTCTCCATGAAAAGTTCCCTCGACCCACCTTCTGAAACAATAGATATGTTGTATTGTTTGACAATTGTTGACTAAGCACTAAGGATGTTTGATTTGGGCATTTTTATTATTATTATTATTACTCATAGATTATGTCCCTCAGTTTACCATAGGACATCAGGAAAAACAAAATTATTATTTTTGACAATATTTTCAATGTCACAGGATGATATTCCTTTTCTTACAACTTGGGATAACCAAAATTAAAAAGTATTTTTCATAGTTAATGATTGATGGTGAACAGAGAAAGTATCAACAGAGAGAAAGTATCTCAAAGAGTGAAAACAAATCTGAACAGAAACACTTTATCATAATTCAGAAAAAAACAACCTGACAACAAAGAGAATGACATGATGCTTCTCTTGTATCTACCACGGGCTACACCAGCCTAAGAGCTCATCCCTAAAAGCTCTGCATGTGCAGTTGCTAATGCATGGGAAATGTGATTAACTGACTCGAGAAAGGCCTAGAATTACTCCCATTCTGACTAGATTACTGGATAATTAGATTGGTGGCACTCTCCCCTTACTGGGCTGTCAGATTAAATCCTGCTGGTTTTCTTCAGATAACCGTCATGTTTCACAATAACAAACAGGCACTGACACCAAGTCTCTTCATGTTCAAAGGAGGTAAATGCCTCTTCTACCTCCAAACAACCAAAAAGAAAAATGCTCAATACACTTACTATTTCATTGAAAATGTCATTGAATTTGATTAAAACATACCTACTTGATAAACCTGGTCAGAAACATTTAATCTGACTCAATAAATGGGAATCACAAGGCTTTGAATACTCATCTGGCAGATTACTTAATGGAAGAGCAAAATCGAATTATGCTTTAATGAGGGTAAAGAAGGAACATTTCAAAGTTCTGCGCGCAGAGAAAAAAGACTCTCATTCACATGCTCTTAATGGGGATTTGTTCAGTCCAAGTAAGGAGTTGGCAGGTATGTTTGGATCTTCCACGTTTACTTAATGTGGGAAATGAAAGATTTTCATATACCTGAATTACCATGACTGGTACTGCCCCACACACTGTTAAAACAATAACCAGTATATTTATGGCACTTGGTTCCTCTCTTCTCTCCATGAAGACCTTGACAGAATTTTACATGAATTCTGTGATTTAACCAGAATGGAAGGTTGAATTACTAGTTCCCAAATTACACAAATAAAGCTACTATACTCAAACCCACACATTTAAATCCCCTAAAGATCATTTAGTTTGGTGTTTCTTCCTGAAGCAATCACCAGCTGGGAAAAGTCTTCTGAAAGATAGCAATGGGCACATGCCAAATCTGTTCCATTGTCCTGAACACCACAGAGGAACAGCCCTCAGTGGCCCTAACACAGGGAGCTTTGCTGTCCCATTGTAATTCTGCCCCCAAAATAAACCAGCTGTCCCCACAGAGGTACCCACGAGCTCTCACAGCACCACTGTTATTTTGTTCCTGCAGATTTTGAGAAGGCTGCTATTTGGAACAAGGCACAAAAGTTTACACTCCATTATTTTTTCTTCTTGCTTTAAATTACATAATAGCATCTTATTTGGAGTATTTCCACAGCTAATTAATAATGTTTTCTGTTCACCTTGTTGCACTGGCAAATTTATGCAATGTGATGAAAAATGTATCTTTTGAAGTTTGCACAAGAAAAAGGGAATTGAAGCCAAAGAAAAGGTGGAACATCTCTGATGATGTATGCCAGAATATCAAAAACATTAGAAGCTGCGAATCTGTACATACATTTCTTCTTTTTTTTTTTCTTTATTTTCCTGCCTTCTAATGGCTTTTGTTTGGGTTTTTTTTTTTCATTTATTTTAAATTTTAAAAGTTGTTTACACTTACATGAGATTATTTCGAATGAAATGGGAAAGGGGTAGAGTTAAAAACAATGTCAACAATGTAGAGAGTAGATAAGCACCTGAAACAGTGAACTATAAATATACAGAGCAATAGCTAATGTTAAAAAATAAGCCACATTATATGACTTGTATTTACAACACTAATATATGTTTATCATATTCAATATGAATAATAGTTCCAAGGGCTCTCAACAAGAGTTAGAATAACAAATCTAATCAAGCTAACTATATGGAGATACTTATCTAGAGAACCCTTTTTTTTCCACCCACAGGTTCTGTTTTTTATAAAACTTGATTAGAATCGTTTGTCTTTTTCACTTAAGGCTGAAACAGAACCACCTTGGAAGGTGAATTAACTAGCTGATTTACAGTGCCCAGCAACGTCAAATTGCAAGTTTGAATAAGGAGTGACACATTACCTAAGGAAAACAGCGTAGGGATTACAACAGATTTCTTAAATTAGAGTTTGATGTAAATGTTCAAATTAACTCTTTCCAATCTCACAAATTGGGATGAACAGTAAGTATTGTGAGATCCGTTCTATGAAGGTGCAATAAAAAGGAATATATGCTCAGACCTTTATAGTAAGTAACTCTATTTTTGAATATATGCTAAATTGTTATCTTGATGTTATGAGTTAACCAGAAATGAGATTAGCAACAGTGTCTTGAAAAGACCTTGACATTTGCATTTGTTTCTGAATGCTACAAAAAACTAAGTTCCCACAGAAAACTGAGGTTGCCAACAATTACAGCCCTTGCGCACATAACAGAGAATTGGTGTAAAACCTCAAACCTCAATTTTCTTCAATGGACCCAGGCTGATTTGTATGCATATAAAGGGCATAATTTATCACATATCCTCACCTATTTTCATGCCAGATCTATGACATTTCTTATAAAACTATGCATAAGAAAATTGCTGATGAGTCAGAGCCTTGGGCTGGCAATTTTGGGCTACTGGGTAAAAATGTGTTCTGATGACTACTCAGGGGGCTGGGATCAATACAGAAAGAGTTTTATCTGAGGAAAGGAAGGAAAACTGTCTTTGACTACTTGACAGAAATAAAATGGCACTTATTTAAGGTTGCTCAGGGACTTGGAATGGCAGAAAACAACCTGTGAAAGATGGATTAATATAAAGTTAATGCTGCCACAAGTACAAATATATTATTCACCTGTGTATGCTGTTTATCAGACAGATAGATATATCTCCATGTGGTCATGCACTCATAAAACTTTGCCTAAAATTTGAAATACTCTGTTTTTGCTTAATAGTATTGTAATTCTTCCTGCTTTGAGTGTGGTTTGATAATGCCATTTCAAGGAAACCTTTCCTGGCAGTTGCAGTAGGGGAACTCCATTTCCCTGGGTTTTCATTCTCAGGCACCTTCAGGAGCAGGTGTGTTTATGCTATGATGGAGGTCTTCTCTAGACACCTGTACAACATGAGCTGAATGGAAACCCCGGACACCTTTCCCACTGCCTAACACATCAGACCTTAACACATTTTGGCTATTAATGAGTGAGATTATGATTAAAGCCAGTGTCATAGGAGTAGGAGGGGTTTAATCACATTTTACATGCACTGTGGAGTAAGAGCTCTTCATTTTGAAAGGCTATCATCCAGTCCCTCCATGAGAACTAAACACACTAAACCAATAATATGAATAGTATCCACCACTTCACATACTTTGGGTGGCCTTTTCTAACAAAAGGTTATTCATGCTGTTACATTATGAGGACCCCTAAAATCTCATTAGCAGCAATGAAGCAGATCCAGTGGCAGTAATAAACTCTAGTTTAAATTAGAAACAGCTACATTTTGCACATTCACGTGTGTGCAGACGATCTGTTTGCTGATAACCCAAAATGACCAATTTATTAAAGTTTACGTAAATTAGAGAGGAAAATAATAATCAACAACCTCTGCATCTGAGTAATAAATCCTTTATTCATCCTACAGCTGAGCTGTTTCTCTGATCATTACAGAAAATCTAATTAAAACAGGTCTTCATACACCTTTGCAGAAATTGCATCCCAGGGTGAGGTGTGGTAGAGCCTATGTAGGTTTTCATTTATTTGCTGTGTGTGGTCCCTGCTGTGAAAAAACACACAGCTTACAAGAGTCACTCACATTTTAAATACTTCCAGCTTGAATGTTCACTGCAAAACATCATTGCTAAGTTTGTATTGAAAAGACACAGCATAGTAAGAGTTCTCTTTAAAGACAAAAGGAATGCTTTTTGTTTTACAGCTAAACACTCCTCTCCCTCACCCTTTATTCCACCAAGGAAAACACTACATACTAAAAACCTAAATCTACTCGAGTTTGCTTTCCTCTATGAAAATTTCTATTTCAACATCACAAGTGCTATTAACTTCAAAGGAAGCTGACAGTTCTGCAGTTATTAAGTTAAAAGACGGCCAACTTTCAGCTGGAGTCATTGCAAATTAATTCTGCCTTACAAGGCCACATTAGGTCATTTCCTGAGCTGGTGGCAATAAATAGCCCTTTCCATAATGTAAGAACAAATGCATGTAGTGAGGCTGTCCCGATGTGAAAACAGGAGGACCAAGCTAGGCTGGGCTCAGGGAAGTGGTGTAGGGCAGCCTGACCCAGCCACACTCAGATCTGCCTCCACTGGAATCTGCAGCTTGCTGCACACTGAACTTAGACAACATGTCCAAGCTGGAGTGCAGCAGCAGGTATGATCTGACAGTGCCTTTTTTACAGCTCCCTTTACTTTCTCATTTTACATTTTGGACTATGGATTGTAACTTGTCAGCTGAGGGACAAGGATGGCAGACTGGAATCAAAATGTGCCGAGATCAGCAGGCTTTGTCTTACAGGTTTGATCTCTACTATATCCATAGCTTTGAGGGACATTTATATATTTATGGATGTATAGGAAGCAAGAGAGTTGGCAGAGACACGCTGTGCAAACAAGCATCGAACTACTGACATTTTCCCTTTGTGCTGAGTAATTTGCCACAGCCATGTGAAAGCATTGGTTAACAAAGCCTAAAAATCCAGGATTTTCTTGTCCTACAGAAATATTCTAGTAGCTTCATTTCCTAGAATGCAATGACCTCCGGGCAAAACATTTCCTCAAGTGGTGGGAAAAAAAGTCCTACCTTAACCTTGCTTGGCCTTAACTTGTGCAACTTGTTCTCTCTGCATGCACAGATGCCACGACATCCAGGCACTAGGGCACCCTCTAATGCATTATGAGTATTATCCAGCATCTTTCAACACCTGATGTCTTCCACCTCAATCTCTTCCACTCTTTGGGGCATGGACTGCTCTTTGCTTTTGATTTCTACAGGACCTAGCAGAATCATGGGTCTGATCCATTACTACTCTAACACAAAGAAATTCTCCATGGTGTCCATGTTACAGTCAGAATCAAATGACACAAGATAATGCAGACCTAGTTTTTTGGAAAACAGAAACAAAACTTATGGGAATTTTGCCATTACCTTCAGTGAAGCTACCATTTAACCCACAAGGTCCACAGCTCACACTGCAAGGTGTATTGTGAGAAGTCTGCACTGGGTTTCCAACATCTGCCTTTCATTATGGGAACACAGTTTTCCCCTTTCTAGCATTCCTGCTTTTTATCATTGAAACCTCCATATCTGTGCTCTACACTGGTTAAGAGAACTCCAGTGAAGAAGGCACAGATTAATTGTCATTATGTTTATTATCATTATCAGTGAGTTACTACAAAAAAGGAAAAAATCAAAACCTCAGACTCCCTGACCACCAAATGAGATGAGGTTTAATAGTAAACAAAATGGTCTTGGATGGTAGGCTTTTACACAAATCTTAGACAATCAAAGCTACTGATAAACCACAAGCACCATTTACCATGGGAATAAACTATTTTTTGCTTTGTACAAAAGAAGGAAACCTTGAGAGCTGGGAGAGCAACACGGTATCTCTGTGGATCAAGCAGTATGTCTTACAGCACACTGAATATTAGTAGGAAATCCTATACACACATTGTCTCTTTCCAAGAGTGATGAGAATGCAGGTCAGTCAGGATTATCCTGTCTTTGCCCAAATCAAAAAAGAACATGAAAGCACTGCGTGCAGTCTGAAAGCACAAGGTCCCACAGGGACTTCATGCTTCTCCAGAAAGATGGGTTCAAGGCCCTACATCCCTGATACCTAGTAGGTATAGCTTTAGTCTCTTACACTGCCCCAATGATTATTCAATTATTCATACAAGGTGAAAAAGGTCTGGGTGAGAGAGAATGAGAATGTCTTCTTTCAAGACAGCCAATAATTTGACTGAGGGGCAAGCACCTGGCATCTACGAGACCCTCCCTAGAGCCACAGCTACAAATCAGGCCGACAAAAGACTGAGGCCAAGCCACCAAAACCTAAATGAGTTCTTTAAGCTCTGAATTATTAACTGTTCCAAAGAAAAGAGATTCTTTCACTATTAAACTTCTGAAGCTCTTTTCCTCTTTTGGAGGATAAGGAAAAAACCCAAACCACCTCACCTTTTTCACCACCAACTACTGTTGTAAGTGGCAAAGCAAAGTGAGTTCAGATGGTCCAATGAGACCCACAACAAAATGTCCTACACAAAAATAAGAGGGATACACAAGTTTTCAAGTCCAGAAGGAAGGTAGATATATTGAGAACTGATAAATGGCCTACATAAACTGAAGTTTCATTGATTCTGCATTCAGAAAATCATACTTGAAAGGACTTCAGGAGTGCATCAAAGTATTAGAATGTTTAGGGTCTTGATAAATAGAATTACTTCAAGAAAAATAAATTCAGTTAACATGTTTCAACAAAGAACACAGCAAGTAGTCATGTGATGTGGTAGATTAATATATACAATCAGGATAAAGATAATTTGTTCACACAACACACTGCAAAATAAATCAAGCAGGCTGATTATCTTCAGTTATGCTGAGGTCAGAGATAATTGCTAATGTATCAACGTATGTTATTTATCATAATACTCATATCTTTCATCTCAGAAAATAGCCACTCAATGTCCTTTGCAACCATTTATTCTTTTCCATTACTTGGGATCTTTATTCTGCTTATCATGTGAAATACATGACTACTACACAAATCCTTTGCAATCACAGTCAAATTTTCTGAAAATGGAAAGAAAACCAGCAATATAACCAAATGAACCTCCAGGAGGTCAAAGTCCCAAGAGAGCTGTACAGTGCAGACAATTAGTTTCTGCTTACCATTAATGTTTTGTAGGCAAACATAAGGGAATAAAAAAAAAAAATCTCATAAACATGGAGAATGGATAAGAACTCTGAAAGGGGAAAATTGAAAAGCATAGGAAAAAAAATCAGAAAAATTTCGAGATTATCAAAGCTTGCCTGTGTTTCACTTCTGTAAAGTCTCTCCATATACTTCTACCTATTAATGTACATCCTCCACTGACATTTTGAAAGCAACATGTAACAAAGCAGGTCTATTCAGAATAGCATCTTTCATTATTTATTTTCTTATAAACCACAAATTGCCATGTAATGCATTTGCTGCAATTGGGAAAAAGTACTTTTTATTACAGTCTGAATCATTTCCTATTTTCTTCCATTACCAAATAATAATTTAACACAGTAAAATACACACTCGTTAAAGTTTCTTAGCAGAGTAAAGCTTTGAGTCATTGTTCTGGTAAAATTTACTTCTCTGAAAGCCCTGTGAAATGCTTCATGATCAATACTACACAGGTAATGAACACAGCACACGAAGATAAACAACAAACGTTCTGTGTCTCAGCACACTGAAAATCCAACCACGGGCTGCAGAAGAGCTGCACATTCATTAGGTCATGCTCATTTTACAAACCTCCCTCAGCAGCACTCAGGATAGAAATCACTATCCTTGTCACCAGTTGAGCCCAGAACAACACTACGTGGGTCTCATTAGAGAAAAAAATACCCTGCTAATTAGCACACAGCTCTGGGAGGCAAAGTCTTGTGTCCACAGTGGGCACAGAGACACAGGGGAATAAGGCTGAGAACAGCACATGTAACATGAGCAGTGATGACCGTAAAATCACAGTAAATGATTGAAAATTACCTCCTGACTGCCTTGATTAAGTTTAACATGAGGCAGGGTTCAAACCAGCCATCTTGAGATACACGGGGGATCATGACCAGCTTTGAGGGATTCTATCTCATCTCCAGCACAAGCACAAGTTCATAAGAGCAAGTATTGAAAGTTTAGAGATTGAGAGGGAAAATAGTGGTTAAAATAATTTTGTAGAATTGAGAGAGGAAGCAGGAAGCCATTTTCAGGTGCTGTTCAAGACTACACATGGCAGAGACTACAGGAAGTCTGAGGGAATCTTAAAACTCAAAGAAGAAAGCACATGCATGCACTTTTTGTTTAGATCTACACTTTCTCCATTGTTTTGGTACTCAGCAAATACTAATCGGGTTCAAGCAAGGTTTTTGCCATTTATGACAGTAACTGTTTATGGAACTTCCAGAGGGCAGAAAGTACAGGTGCTGAGTCCAAAGTAAACCTGCTGAGATAATCACCACCATGTGTTCTTGCTCAGGGTATTCAAATCAAATAGTGAAAAATTGCACCCCAAGACTACCAGTAACCAGGATGCTGCAGGTTGGAAAGGGTACTGGGAAAAATCAGGAAGCAACAGTAGTCAACCTGTAGCACAAACTATCAAAATCCTGATTTTAAAATCAGAGAACAAATCCTTTCGTCCTAACTACCTCTATCAACTTTCAGGTAATGATGGAAAGATAGTGCCTCTATATCCATGCAAACAAAGTTTTGGCAGACTTTGGGTGAGAGGAACAAACATGGCCCAGCCTGGGCAGCTGAAACCAGCACCCTTGGCCCAGAAGGATAAGGTTACAGGGCCAAACTGCTAGAAATAGATGGAGTTGCACCTAAAAATCCCTCGGGAGCAGAGTGGGGAAAACAAGCAGTCCCAGCAGTACCTTCCACATCCACGCACCTGTGCTCTTCTCTGACAGCATGCTCATAGGAGAGCTGCTGAAGACTTGTCCAATTTGCAGCAAAAGCGTTACAAAATAAAAAATGGAAAACAAACATATCAGGCCAGACAGTCAGGCACAATCCTGTTTTTCCATATGGTACCAGTCAAGGATTTTGAAGCCACAATATGCTGCTTCAAAGCAGAGCTGCTGTCCTATGTTGCAGGCCCACTGCAGGCACATCTCCAGTGCAGTAATGTAGAAAAGGGAGATGAGGCTGTCCCAGCTCCTGCAGGGAACCACAGTCTCTGCGGAAGCAAGAGACAAGAAGGCCACAGCAACACCAGGGGAGGACCTGCACCCACCAGCCCTTCCATGGCACCCTTTGTCCCTTAACAACCAACATGTTCTATACAAAGAGGACTCTAGAGCCTCCCCCCGAGCGATCTACTACAAGTAAATAAGGTATTACTGCTAAGGCAGATAGGGATCTTCTTACAACCCTAATTTATTTTAGGTTTCTCACTGCAGGGTTAAGACAGCTAAAAGACTGAAAATGCATATATGCACCAGCACTGTCATGTACAATGAAACCAGTTGCTCTAAGGATGCTTGGAAGCACTCAGTTTTTTTCCATTAAGCATCTGGGACTGGCAATTTCTCAAAACAGCCAGAAATTTAACAAAGGGCACCCCTTCTCCTCTCTCCTCAACTCTGCAAAACATGTTTTTTTCAAACTATAATCAAAATTTATTCAGCCGGTATTTCAGCATTTGGCATTAAAGAGGCTGCAGAGAAAGGAACAAGCTGAGAGAGATAAGGAGGTAGAGTAGAAACAACCAGAGTTAAGAGGGAGGAGGTTGAGATTGGTTTTGTACATTTCAAAATATTTTGCATTCTAAGATATGACTATGAAGCTCCAGATGACACAGAGGTCTACAGCAATATTCTCCACCACATTAATCTACAACACTGATATAAAATACCAGGGGAAGAACAGATATAGCAGCCAGGCATTATGAAACAAATATCCAGTCTTTTTTTTTTTTTGCCCACTTTTAAATCCTGAGAACTCAGGAACTGCCAATCTTCTTCTGTCATGAGTGGCTCCAGAGACTTCTGAGCACAATTTTGAAGGCTTCCCTTTTACTTTATCATCTTTTCCATTTCTTCAGCCTCTTGTCTCTCCATTTAATTATAGAGGTGTCAATGAGGTTGATTAGAGCATGGTTTTTGGGAGCCAGGGGACTGCCATGACAGCAAATCTAAGGAGAGACAGTTCTGATGAAAATCTTTTATAAAGAGCTACAATTTGCAAAAGAATTTAGTCTACTTAAAAAAAAAGAGGCCAGAGGAAAAAGGCACTTAACTCTGCCTACTTCTCTCCCACTGCACAGGTCTTCACTACTCTTCATGGTCTAGCCTTTGAGTACCTGGACATACCCATCTTTACAAAACTCTCCAAATTTTTAAGACATAAGGTACAAAGCCCTTACATCAATCCTTTGGTATATGTATATTAAATTCCGAGTCTTCAGGCCTGCAGTCCTATTCCACATCAGCACTCAGTGCCTTAGCTCAAGCTGTACCACACCCTGCTTTGAACTCCATAGCTCCTTAGCCCAGACTTTATTTGAAGAGACACGATAGCAGACACTTCATCTTCCTTCTCCATGCTTTGAGATAACTGTTATTCTAGCCAGTACATGTTTCAATATTCTATACAGAGGAGGAGTTTTGTTCAAAAGGCTCAAGGGCCCATGTAACTTAAAAAGAGTCTTCACTCTTATGAATAGGTAACAATACTGGCCAAAGACAATCCAGTATTTATTTTTAACCTTATAAAGCAATCTACTTGCTACTAGGCTCTTTTTCCGATAACGGCTGTATGAAGTTATTTACAACATAAATTAAGGCAATTTCTAGCCTTGATTCTCACTTACCCAGTGTGCAATTATTCATACAGCCTAATCTATTCTCACTTATTTCCTTCACATTTTCCAAGCAGTGCAAAGTAGCCCGAGTATAAACAGGCACAAAGCTCACTGAGGTTGCATCTCTATTTGCATTGTATGTGAATCAGGAATGTGACTTTTATGCAAATTTCCTAATTATTCCCACTTGACATGTGCTGGTTCATATCACAGAGCAGTTGTGGAGCACATGGAACTCAGGTCTTTTCAGACTGAATTTACACAGAAATTCAGTTCAGGACTCCACTTGATGTATTTCCACCACTACCAAGCATGCTGCCTCCAGGGTCTGACGAGAACTAGTGTGAGATAAAACCTCACTGAAATGCACAGTATGGATGTCAGCACCGTTTGTCTCCCCAGATCTGCTCCCATTAGTCCATACTGCTTCTTACTGTAGACACAACCTGAATACTGGACTCAGCCAAAGTTCTCTCTTAGCTCAGAAATAGTACCCAGCTGAAAACAGAAGACTCAATTTTGCTCTCTCTTAATGAATACATCAGGATTATGCTGATTTAAAGATTAAACTTGTGAATGTGGAGTTCTGAATCAGACATCATTTTGGTCCCCTTGTGTCACTCCAGCATTGTTCTTAGCAACAATGTCCAGGAAGGTGACAAAACAGAAACACCTTTCAGTCCTCACTGAGTCTAGGTAAGGATAGAAAGCTGACTGCCCATCAGTATTCCCAGGTCTGGACAGAAATTTTGAATGATTGGGAGCATCAACTTAGGAAAAGACCACACTGACCTAGCTACTAAAAAATCCTTCATGATTTCTGTGGGAATAATAGTGCTTCTTCCAGAAAAAACTTACCCAAGTATTTATGGTCTTCTGCTAGTGTGAAACTGAAATGGTTAATATCTTCTTTTTATTTAAAAAAAAAAAAAAGTAATGACCAAATCTGGTTTTAGTAATGAGGACATAATAGGTTTTTTAATGAACATGTCCTGAAAAGTGCCAAAACCTTAGAAAAAAAACCAAAAGGTCTCACTTTGAAACAGAACTTACAGCAATGTGGTCCTAGTGACCATTAACCAAGATCTTTCATGGTCAAGACAAATGTGTATGATGCCTAAAGTAAAAAAAAACATATTTCTTGGATATAAAATAGATTTAGTATGTCTTGAATTGGCTCATAGGACATTTAGTAGTATTTAAATTTTAAAAGTCAGCTTAAATTGGTAAGATAAATAACACATCTGTACCTAACCTTTTAAAAGATAGTAAGCAAATACCCACATATTTGCTGTCTACAAGATACAAAGCATCCTCATACTCTCCTGAGAAAAAAACCCAACACTTTTTTGACAGGACTTTTTTTGTCAAGGACTGTACAAAGACAACATGATACACTGACCACAGAATAAAATTAAATACTTAGAAGAAACCTAAACCGATCAAGTAATCACTTAAGTGTCTTGCTTAAAGAGAACAGGAGTATATATTTTCTAATTTGCCACTTCCATGCCATAATTATATTAATTTTGTGTGTTTCCTGGCACTTTTGCTATAAAGGATTTGCACCTACTCATTCTCTTTTGCTTTTGATATATGTGGACTTTCTCCCCCAACTCCTAGACGTCCATTTGTCAAAAGTATATCCAAGCAAACTTTTTTCATTGTGGAAAATTATAGAAAAAAAAAAATACTAGTAAACCACTGTTCCATAAAACAAAAAAAATCAGTCTTTTTTTTCCCCCCCCTCTAGAAAGGCTGAGCAACAAAGCAGGTGCACTGGGGAAAAACAAATCTGCTGGCTTTGCACAATGGAACAGAAAGTCCACTTTGTTTTAATACCATTTCAAGCCACTTACAGACTTCAGTGTAGAAAGGAAAAAAAAAAGAATTAACAAAATCCAGATTTTTCTTGTATATTCTTCAAGAAATTCCCTTGCTATAACAGAGCAGTAGAGATTTTCTTTTTTCTCTTTTCTCTTCTCCCTTTTGAGAGGACTGTTGTGATCTTGAAAACAATCTGGGAAGAAACATTCGGTCTTCACTTTTTAATTACTTCAATCATCTCAAAGGCTTTCCTGGAGGTAGACCTACCTACAAGGGCTTACTGTCGAAACCAGAGGAGTTACAGTGCTGCTATATAAATGGATCAGCTGTAATGATAGATTTGGGACCAGTCTAAATAAATAACATCATATCACATAAAACTTCAGAAGTAGGGACTGCATACAAGAAGATTGAGAGTTTTTGATGCCAACAGAAGCATGGCTTGGGGAAGGGCAGGGAAACCTTCAGGGGGAAATAGGCCCAGAGACAGAAGAAGCTTCCAAACTGGATGGTGGGAGTAACCTGGAAGCCTGCCTCTGGCCACGGCCCAAACCTTTTCACACAGGGAGCAAGAGTAGTGTCTTTTAAACAGCAAAAGCTGTGCCTCCCCTGACCATTACGTGGAAAGGAACACAGGGGAGAGCAGTGCAACGGCGGTGGCAGCGGGGCCGGCAGCCAGGCAGCCGTGCAGGTGGGCTGCAGCAGCTTGGCCTTGCGGCTGGTACTTGCTTCCTGAGCCTCCCCCAACACAGGTGCTGACACTCTGGAGACCACACGGCAGGAGCAGGAGAGCTGCCAAGTACAAGGTGTTATCCCGGACATTAAAATGCCTTGTTACAGCTCTGAAGCACGCAGTAATGTAGATATGAGAGGATAAGGAATTCACAATTTGTTCGGGCCGTGATCCAGCAAAAAGCACTTAAGCAGGTGTATTTCCAGCAGAGCCACCAGCTCCATCACACACAGGAAGCTAAAGTTCAGCTTCCCAACAACAGGATCCACGCTATCCTGAGGAAGCAGGGGGGATCACTTTGAGAAAAGACCTTTTTCTTTCTCTCCGTTTCCAAATTTCATATCAACCTGGTCACCGTATCCCCTAGAGTGCAATGAAAACAGCACTGAGTAACAACTAGAGAAAAGTGCTTCTCTCTTTCTTCTAATATTTATGTTACAGTAACTCAAGTCAAGAACAGGGCTGCTCTGTGCTGTTCTGCACAGACAGAAAGTAAGAAAAGCAACAGGTACCAAAATGAAAAAAGCTAGAGGGAGTAACAAATATGGTGAGAAGCGAGCTGACCAGTGTCACACAGTAGACCACCAACAGAGCGTGGAAGAGGATCCATGCTACCCCAAATTTGTTATCTCAGTCTTGGGGGTTGGTACTACCCACTGTGTCATGCATGCCCTAGCAGCCCAGAAAGAAGGACTAAAATCTGAAGTAGCAGATGTAGACATTGTTTATATAGTCAATACTATATGCCATGCTTTAGAGTACTTTGGGGATAACACCTCCTATGCCAGAGCCATGAATCCTACCAAGTATTCTACCATTTTAAATCATCTAAGAAAAAAATGGTTATACAGTCCTCTCTCTCTTTAGAGCTCCGCGTGTATATATATATATATACACACATGCATTCAAATATTAAATCTAATATGATTTAATAGAGGCAAAGCAGTTTTTCTCTATTCTTTCCTTTACACTTATTTGAACCTAATGAGGCTCTGCAAGGAGGTTATGTCTCAAAGTACCATGACTAAGACAGGTAAATAAATGTGTCACTAGCACACCTTTTAAAGATCTTTGCTCACAGTCTCTCTTGCTGGTAAGGTTAACCTGACATAAACCAGTTCACAGCAGATATCTCCCAGCTTTCAAAGAACCATGAAACTTAAACTCTGCAGATGATAAAGCACCTTGTGTCAAAGCCAGTACCTTGTGACTTTGGCCTTGCAGTTAAATTTCAAAGGTCTGTTCTGAAGTCATGCAATCCACAGATTGTTTTTGTTCATTACTGGTCTTAAACTTCATAGTGGTGATTAGATTAACATAAAATGATGACAGGCTAGAAAAATACTTATGGGTAAAAAAATGAGAGCAGAAACTATTTTTAAATTTTCATTAGCCTTCCTTACTACAGGTAATCAGCAAGATGGAAAGAGTTGATGCTGTTTGAAGTAGCCTAGGTCATGATAAACAAAAAAAAGTAGTTATATGTCCAATTTTAATTAGCAAACCAAATCTCAGTAACCTCAGTTGTTTGGTGTTCCCAGGTGGCAAGGAGTGGGTACGACTTTTCTGGTCCAGAACAGAAGCGTGCTGACCCTGAACTTGACTCAGCCACGTTCAGGGGATGGAGTTTTTCCAGCTTTTACATCTTGCATTGGCTGCTGTTAGTTTATACAGCCTTTCCATCCGACACAAAATTTGTCAGTCCTAAGCTAGTTCCACAGTCCATTTTAAAAATCATTTTCTAAGGAACAGCTCTACTAAATAACGCCCTTGCAATTCGATCCTGCCAATATTCATATTCAATTGGTTGACTTGTAGAGGCAAAATACTTCATGAACCTACTCCAGCTCATCCAGGAGACTCTCATTTGGCAATGATGGATACTGCTGGCAGGCAGTGCTGTTGGCCTAGTCCAGCCACACAAGAAGGCCAGTTGGGGCGTGTATGTGGTTTCTTCACTACAATGATTAATTTCAGCAGCTTAGATGATATGTGATATTTATGGATTAGAGGCAAAGATGGGAAACATTTACTTATATTTTAAAACCACCAAGATGAGATGAAAAAACGCAGAAGGAATCCCAGCGCAGAGGGCAACTTGCTTTTGAAACCACTGCATTTAGGGAAAGGCATGTGTTTTGGACAAGATTTATTTTTATGTACTTGGGGACTGATCAAGAGTAGAGCCCTGTAACACTCCTTCCAAAAAGATCACGAAGAAGCAGTCAAAAAGCCAAATTGCTTCATTCCCTCTGCTGTTCCCCCTTCTGAAACCCTGCCACACACAGGTGATGCACTTGGTGGAAGGATACCAGAGCAATTCGTCTGGCCCCAAAATTAGGTTCATAGACATATAATCTATCTTACTAATCACCTACCGAGAGACACAGACGCAAAAAAAAAAAAGTCACAAAAGTGCTTGCAGCTGAGGTATACTGAAAAATTTTGGGACTAAATTCACCAGGAATAGTGTCTTGTATACTTTAGGGTAAAGAATTGTTAGGAAAAACAGGGAAAGATTCCTGGGTATTCTGTGTATTTCAAAAGCACAGAGTACTTGAAGGGTATTACAGCACAGGAAGTTTGGTGTGTCGGTTCTGCAATGCCCTTTGGATTTCCACGAAGGAAAATCCTGGGAGTAGAAATACAAACACTCACAAAGGCACACAAAGAATACAGCTGAGAGCAAGACACAAAGAAGTTAGCAATGCTCTAGTTAGAGCAGCACCAGTGACAGTGGCATACGCCTTTTTGTTACACTAACATGAAAACCTATGTCAATACTTACGTCGTGTGCCAGGGAGCCTAAGCCCTGCAAGCTTATCTTGGGGTGAGAAAAACAGTACAGAATTTCTAATCTGAATGTAGCCTAGACAGAGACAGTCCTTGGGATGAACAGTAATAAGGGCTGTTTGTCTGCTAGCTGCACAATGTTTTGGAGGGGATGTTAAGTGTTAAGTTACAGCACAAATGAGGGCAGTGCCTCAGAGCTACTAAAGCCTGCTTGCCATGACACGATCCAGACATAGTGGCTCGTTTCCACACTGCAGTTCTGGGCCTCCAACCCCTCTTCCAGCAATCAAGTTCTCCAAATGGAAACACAGTTATGGGAATTAGTTTCATTACCCTTCTGCACAACCATTATGTTTACTTCGCACTCCTTTAATCTAAAAAAAAAAAAGAGCTACCGATTTGAAAGGTCTTTGGCATCTCCTTCTTCTGCTCTAACCCATCCAGCACAAGATGAGTTACCAGTACCTTTATATTTCCTTCCGAAAGAGTCTCTGGTTTCTAAATAGAAAAGAAAATGAAAGAGATGGGATTCTTCCCTACAGTCTCCATGGATATTTGTTTTCTCTGGATGACTGTTTTGCTACATTTCAGCAAATGGCCTGGCTGCACGACCCTCCCCCTCAGCACCTGGGAAGCATATTGTCAACTGTGGAAGTGTTTATTCTCTGTAGATTAAACAGCATTTGCTGGATGGTGATCACAGAAAGTTGTAAAAACAGATGGACAATGATCTGTCCAGACTTCCAGAGCTCACCACGAGAAGGCTACTTACATAAAAACATTTTGCTGAAGGATCAAAGGATTTTCTTCTCCCCCCCTCTACACTCAGTTACATGAGGTTTGTTATATAAACATGGGAACACAAAGCAACCATCTTAAATAATGCCAAAAATCTGGCTTTTGAAACTAATATTCCAAATTAGACTATTAGAATTACAGGATTGGTTTAAATAAAACCATACAAAACCAAATCAATCCCATGCATGATCCTTTTACCATTACACCTGCATCTCAAAGTCTTTTTCTTTTTTTTTTTTTTAGATATACAATCACTCCTTGATTTCAGTGAAAGTAGAAAAACTATTTATTCTCACTAGAGCTCCAGATCACACCAATTTAAAAGTTGACATCAGTGTGCTCTCTCATGCATCAACATAACCAAACAATATGCTGTTTAAAAGCATACAGGCTTTCATTTAGGAATAAGAAATAGCATTTTTCTCAGTGATGAGCTCAACCCCGAGCTGTGCCTCTGACAAAGTCTTGAGGTCATGCTAAATGACAAGATGAACATGAATTCTTAGTGTAGCACTGCTCCAAGAGGCTAATGTGATGAAAGAGGGAGAAAAGATGAGTAAGTACAACACTTTGGCTCTAGTGCTAGCAATACAGGAACTGTGAGGTCCAAGTTCTCACTTCTGTGTAAGGACTTGGAAAAACTAGGGTAATTGCAGGGGAAAAGGCAAGAAAGATGATGAAAAGATCAAAGCATTTGCTTCATTGTGAGATGCAACGGGATCAATTTATTTAACTCAGAGATGGTTTAGAGGTGACTTGATCAGTCTATGGGTTCCCATATGGGAAATAGAAATTTAATAGAGGGTTATTTCCAATCTAGGAAAAAATTATGGAGATCAAACAGCTAGAACCTGGTTTGTTCATATCATAAAATCATTTGCTCCCTCTCTGCCACCAATCCTGACTGTATAACCATCTGGTCCTTCTTCACATACTTCCACTTGAAATTTAAACAGAAAACTAACCAAAGAACTAAACAGAATAAAAAGGGAGAGAGAATTCAAGAACTACATGAACAAAAAAAACCACCAGTGACCTGAGCTGTACACAAATATTGTTTTCCAAGATCTGACTTCCTCTCCATCCCATGTTCGTGTTTTTCTTCATTTGATGCTTCTATTAACATCATTTAGAACAATACCTCCTCTGTCAACAAACACTGTCTTTGCACTTATCTTCATGGAATCAGGTTTCTATATTACATGAGACCTAAAGATGAACAGTACCTGTACTTTCTGTACAGAAAGCTAGAGCTAATGCCTAGCCTGAAGAGCAGTGATTTCCAAGCTGGTGATGGAGGACTTCAGTGGCTCTTAAGAAGGTTATCAAGGGGACAAGATGTTTAGCATTTCTGCTCCTATACAGAATGTGGCCTTCCATGCTTTCACAGTTTTGGGGTACCCATGGAGAAAGCATCTCTGTACAGGCATTTAGACAGAGTTGGGAGGTTGGAAAAATCTACTGCATAAGAATGCCATAGTGCTACTGTCCAGAAGGCAGTAGTACTTTTTGCCTTTTTTGCTACGGAATTTTGTATAGTGCATTAAAAGATCTGAATAACATTATAAATTTGCATATGCAACTTTCAGTATAATGTCCATTATTTTTTGAGACTAATGGATGCCGTTTATTTTCCTCTATTATGGTAGTTAAGCATTGGACTTTGACTGACAGTTTAAGAATAACATAAGGAAACTTCTAAAATAGATTTCGATCTATAGAAGGCAGACAAGTGTTGGGAAAGGGAAAGACCTCATATCAAAATCACCACATTCCCTGGCATACAAAGCAACAGCATGATTGTTTGGAGCTGCATGCTTTCTTGGTCACATCCTCAAATCATTATGCCCTATTCAGAAACATATAAGGAAGTGGGCAATACAGCCTTTATCACAGAAGGCTGAATCCTTCAGTATTAAAAGCTGCTAGTGCAGTATAGCTGAATACTTTATATATTTAATCCACAAGGACCAGCACTGTGCAAGTTCTCCCACACAAACATTTTGCCTTGTGGGTTTGTTTTTTAAATACATTTAAAGCACTTTGTAAGAGTAAATAGTCCTGGGATACATACAAAGAAAAGTATTTGTCATACAAGTGTGTGAAATCCCTGAGCTGACAAGCTGTGTTGTAACACAGAACACCCCACACGTGACTTACCTAAAGAGCTCTTCATAAGCAGCTGAGTGGGACTCAGAGTCCTTAGAAAAAGGCTAATTAAGAACTTTCTGTTGTGAAAAGTTAGGAAAAAACTACAGAAGTACAAGGGAGGACAGAGGGACAGGAAAATTCCAGCCCTCCACCTGAATGATCCTTGTAGGGCACGAGGGTGTGGGATCCCAATTGTGTCCCTGTATCTGCTCTGAGCCTATATGCAAGCAGCCTGCCCCTCAATATACAGTGTAAGGAGGGTGTCAGTCTATTCCTTCCCTGTCTGTAACTGTCACATGGGCAAAACTCAGACACTCCCTCTGGATGAATAAAATAACAGGCAGAGAGAGGAATGAGAAGAATCCTCTCTCAGAAGGTCCCTCAGCTTCCACCCCATACCATAAACTCCACCTTGAGGACACAACTGTGTACCTGAGAAAATAACACTTAGATTAATTAGATGAATTCCTCAATGAGGAAGAGACAGTTCAGCTGCCTTTTTCAGTGGTGATATTTACAGAAGACATCCTCTGGATCAGGCCAGACCATCACTCCTCATGGTCCTTGCCCTGCCAGCCCCTCTGCGGTGTGAAACTGGGGCCACTCAGTTTTCAACTGACACGTGTGTGCAAACATGCTCACAAGAAACAAAGCATGAGGGAAACATGGGCATTCATATCATTTACTGATGAGCAGAAGAAAAGCCATTTAACTATGGAAGCCGGGGATGAGTTAGGTCTTTCTTCCATCTTTCTAATGAAGTAAACAAACTTAGTTCTTCTTTTCCACCCCATCTGTCTCTGCTCTTCCCTTCTTCACTAGTGAGTGATATTACACATTAATATAAGTTTCAGATGGAGTCCTTGCCCCTGACAATCAGCTCTTCTTGCTCCCTGTCACAGGGAACATGAGACATTTGGCTAACTCTTCTAATTCATGGTCACAAACAACAGTTCTGACTAGCAATTATAAGCAAGATTAATGATTTGCTAAATCATTTGTTTACAGAAAACAAATAGTGTTTTGAGAGGAAACATTACACTGTTACCAGTTTGGAAACTTCCCTCAGAAAACTACAGGTTTAACATTTTAAGCCAGAGCTATGGTAAGCCCTGCTTTGCAGAGTGTCTCTTTATATCAAGTATACCCTACCAGGCAGAAACTTCTCTTACTCAAACACTTACACAGCAATGTTTTAAGGAGGAAAACCTCCTTAAAGAAAGTAGCAAGCACAGTGCAGACACACCATGTAGCCAGTTTAGCTGTCCTAATTCTGATCAACATTTTACTCAAAATGCTGCTACTCCAGAAATAGTTATTGGACCAATCAACTGTAAAACCCAACATAATTTTTTAAGTACCTTCTCCCTGTCACTGAAAAATTTTTTCAGGAAATTTAGCAATTTTTGTAGGAAATGAGAAGGTGATCACTGCTTGCTATTACAATGAAGCAAAATTTATTTTCTTTTCTCCAAGTCCCATGAAAGTACTAGTATGGTTTCTAGGTATTTCTGTGTTTGCTGTGAGGATCCCTGAATGTGCTTTCTCTGCATTGAATTCTTCACATTTGTGTAGCTTAAAATTTAAACAAATCCTTTTCATATCACTGCATGAAAACAAGACAGAGGCCTACAAAAATGCACCTAGTTATTATATTTGCTCAATGTGTGCTTGCCTTTTTTATTTCATTGCAGAAAAAAAATATTAGCAACACTGAGAAAAGGAAAGAAGGGTTATTCAAAATAGGAAGTGTGGTGCAGAAAACAGATTTCTATTCAATAGAATTACACATAATGTGTTTAATAATGTTTACTTCTATCTAATACAGCTCTAGCCTCCCATATACACATGCATATACAGAGTACAGTATACTGCTGATACAGTTTGTAAGACAACAAACAGGTCTGAGTCTTATGTCTTCAAACATTCCTACCATCTTCCTGGGAAAAATGTTCCAAGAATTATGATTTGTGCTACTTTATGGTGTGTAGTAAAAGCCTTGGTTAAATGTGATTTCCTCACCCTTTTTCTAAAAATGTACCTTTTCCTGTTACTCCAACTAGTTAAACCAAATACAGTCCCATGCATTTTCCCTCACACAAGTTGTGGAGGAACAAGTCAGTGTAAACACATTTTCAAGGCTGTGACCATCTCTTGCTTACATGCAATGACTTTGAAGTCACCAATCCAAACTACAGTTCAAGCTAACACAGTTTATTGGAAATCTCATATTCAGTGCACTGAATAAGCTCACTGCATGTGACCTTGTACTTAAAGGGCAGTGTCAGTTCTTTTTGTTAGAAAGGAGGCTGTGTTGATAGGGCAATTTTGTAGGGATTTCCTCAAGAACTCATTCTGTCCATGTTCTGAGTGAATTGAAAATCAGAGAGCTCAGGTCAGAAGACAGGTGAGCTACAGTTAGAAAAACTAGCTGAGCAGTTCATATATTTAATTCTAAACATAGTTAAGCTCATCTCCAGAACAAAAGAGAATACGATCAATTACAATACTAGAACTGCAGCATATTTTAAAAAATTTTTCTGAACTAAGGCTGGGTTTCAATTTCTCATAGAATCTGTTAAAACTATGGAAGGCTTTTCCTGCTAAGCCCATGCAGAGCTGTAAATGTAAATGACTTGTAATCCAGTTGCTACCAACAATAAAGCACTTAAGAAGATGATGATACTAAAGGGAGAACATGTAAAATAATGCAAATGGACAAAAAAAGACCAGAAATTAAAATTTAACTATAGCATTGCAAAAGCTAGGAAAATAGTCATAAGATATATATATGAGAGAATGAGGTTTAATAATCAATCACAGTGCTGTTTCCAAAATGCAGTATTTTCTTGCTTTTTTCCCTTTTTCTCTTCAACGTTTGACATGCATATCAAGTAGAGGAGCATGCCGGAAGGGAGTGATTGCTCAAATGAGTATTTACACAGTATTAACTGTTATATTCAATGATGAAATAATTTGCCTTAAAATCTGACATTTCAGAAAAAACAGGGAAAGTGCTGCTGGTTAAAAATGTTTGGCTAAGGCAAAACGATTCATGATTATTTTTATGAGGCCCAGAGTGGAGTCTGCAGAAACCACAGGTAGTCTGTAGCTGGAAAACTCTGCTTTATGTAAAATAAGCAACTCTAATAAATGAAGATAAGCTGACTATTTAAACAAATACTTATTTTTATCAAATTAAAAATATCAAATAAAATCTATTCAATAAATGCCAGTCTTCCTTACAGACGTATATATCTTCGAAACTACTTCCTACCTCAACGATGGCNTCTTGCTTTTTTCCCCTTTTCTCTTCAACATTTGACCTGCATATCAAGTAGAGGAGTATGCAGGAAGGGAGTGATTGCTCAAATGNTAAGTATGTTTTTTACATGAGGGGAATAACACCTATGCACTAAAAACAGTATTAAGGCAGTGTCCTAACAGCAGAGTTTGCAACTTGATTAGTGGAACAGAGCATGTCCCTGCCTATTCCTGTTTTCTGCAAATGAGACTATTTATGAGGGAAAATTGTAACACATGCCACATATATCTAAAATCAAAGGTTCATCTGCATTCCTGTTCCTCAGGATGGTGGATCATTTACAACCTAGCATCTCCTGAAAGATTAATGTTTCTTCTATAATTGCTCTCTTTTTGATTCTACAAACCTAAGGCACTGCCACACACTGGAAAAGGGAACTTAAACAGGGGAGAGAGAATGCTACAGATGTACAAGAATAATGGAATAAATTTCACCTGTTGGAAGGCAAGGAGCAATTCTCTTCTTTGCATGGAAAAAAGCAAAGTTTTCAAAGAGGAATCTTCTTAGGGTGTACATCTGGGTTAGTACCAGCTTGCACTTGATATGAAACAATTTATACGCAAAGATCAGTACTTCTCTGTGGAAAAAACTACTCTCTGAACTCTACTGCAGAGTTCAATTACCTATATATATAAACTACCTCCTATCATTTCTTTACGCTGGTAAACTTTTTGTGGATTACCTACACAAGGAGGAATCTTACTGGGAGTGCTGTGAATTTACATAGCTTTTTATCTGTCACCTAAGGACCTGACTATTCTCACTGCATGAAGCACTTGGTACCATTTATGCATTTGCAAATTCTTCTGCCTATAGTAAAACAAAAAGAAA
>WEIV01026145.1:12631-30536 GCA_013390005.1 Calyptomena viridis
TGCAAAAGGTTAAACTTGACACTTGTAGACACCTCATTTTTAAGATGGGAAAACACATTGAAGACATTACCGCCTCCTCTAATCTGCTGACATTCCTAGGCCCTCTCTTGTACTGCCTTTCTTTTTGCACTTCTATTACTTCAATGCAGCTTTTAGAGAGAACAAAAAAAAATTTCCGTACTTTGACATTAACAAATCTCTCTTAACACCTCACATCTCTTCACTTTCCACTGCTGCCTTTTCCAGCTAAGCTAAATGTCAGTGGGAACTTTTTTCTCTGCTTACTAGATATGCCTCAGTGCACTCTTTTGACACGAAGAATNGGCAGGCATTCAACTGGTATATGTTTACACACATGAGACTCTAAAGGACATAAAGTGGAATAAAACCTACTGCTTTTGCTACCTCTTAATTAGATGCTTTTAGTCTCTTGAAAACACAAGCATATATTCTAACATAAAGCAGGAGATACATCATAATCTAGGAAATATTCAGAGCCAACAGCAAATGTTGGGAATGACACAATCTAAGTTGTTCACAAACGAATTGATCTGGCTATTCCAGTCATTCAGCCTGCCAGTTTGATATTGCACAGAACATTTTGAAACACCCCAACATCCTAAGACAAAAATGTCTGCTCTTTTGCTGGTGTCAAATCCGCTGTTGCTGATCCCATCTGCTCCTGTAAGCGACATTTCTGGCAAGCGCTGTTCTAGATTAATCTCTTGCAAAACCCATCTGCCTTTTCTCCAAAGAATACCAAGTGCTTCCTGCTGCCACTCAGGGGAAAATGGTAAGAAAAATTTCTCTCCTCCTCGGCAAAAGGAGTACTAAAATGATTGAGGCTCTGTTTTTACTCCTATTACACTCTCAGTTTCCTGGATGTCTGAATAGAGGTTAAGATACACAATACTCCCAACTCATTCATATCTTGAGATTCATCTCTGTCTTATTGTCTACATTAGATTTAGGTATTCAGGCATCTCTAGACTTAAATAAAAGGAAAAGCACTAGTGTTACCTAAATCAACTTCACATCTTATCTAATTTTGTCTCTAAGCTTCTTTGGGAGAAAGATCTCTCTTTGAGTTTCCTAACGGATTTCTCAGTGTCAACTGATGTCAGTAAAAACAAAGTAGAAAATGAGCAATCAAGTAACTTTGTCACTACATTACTTTCATTTCTGTCACAAGACCAGAAGTTTGTGTTAAGCAGGAAAAGAGCCACTTTCCTTTAGCGCAAGCAGAATCCAGCATCTGGACCACTAACTAACTTTTAGAGACACCATATCACTCTTCATATGCAATGCCACCATCTAGCCCTTCCATTACCTTCCATTCAGAATAAAAGTAAAGCTATTCATTTCTTGAAACCTGACTTGCCTGACAATGCACTTAATAGAGTTTGCTAGAGTGCACATTGTCTTCCTGATTTGCAGGGGACAGAGCTATTCCCAGTTATACACATTTTATGCCTAGAAACCCGGTAAAAAGATAATCCACTGAAACATGTGTATATGTGTGCCATAAAGTAAAAGAATTCCAATGTAAACACATATACAAAGAAAAATATCAAGCATCCTTAAAAAGCCGAGAAGATTTTGTTAACGTTAATACTTTTTTTAAAACTTATTACATGCAAAATCCCATTGGTATCTGCAAAGCCATTGTATACATAGTTTTCAGCTATGGATCTGACTCCTAAAACACCAGCAGGAAGGGAGACAAAAAAGATCTAATGGTCCTTGCACATCTGTGCTCTTCCTTTGCTCCTTAGAAAAAAATAAAGAGCATTAAAAAAGGAAATTTCCACTGCTTTCACAAATTTAGGTATATCCATGATTATGTTATATGCACCAGAAAGGTTAAGCTCAGCAAAGGAAGAGCAAGGTTTTCTGCTTGAATCAAATGCAACATTTTTCTACAGATTCCTATGTTGCCATTAGCAATACTCACCACCTCTTCACAGTTTTGCATATCTCTATATTCTAAGAAATATTATGGGGATCTCTGTGACATATATAATCATGCTTATAGGAGCATATGTGGGAGAATTTGAAAATGGACACTTGAAGTGAGCCAAGACATGTAGATTGATCACTCCAAAGTACTAATAAAAAGAACCTTGAGTCAACTGTGTTGCTAACAACTCACATCAAAGCGGTGGTGAAAAGAACTCTTCAGTCTTTAAGAAGACTGAAATACTACTGATTGTACTTAATCTCTCTATTTTCAAGAACAAATATGGGCTGCTGATCAAACAATTAAAACTCATGCATCCCTTAATAATCAGGAAAAAAAGTCCTGCTATCTGCAAGGATTTGTAAATCCTGATGTTTCAGGAGGAGTTAATACTAGAGGTTCCTGTACTTGTATTATGTTCTTAATTGGTGCTGCATATCATCCACAAACTCCTGGGCTTCCAAAATGAACCTGAAATCTCCTAGAGAAAGCAGACTGGCTAACAACACTCCTTAAAATCAAGATTTCTCGTGGGTAGGGAGGGAAAGAGCAGGCAGACATTGACACACCTCTATCAATAGTTACTTCTAAAAGCTTTATATTTTTATATAGTCTTCATGTATATGTGTGTGTTTGCATACGTGCAAAAGGTGTCACATTCTTAGTTTGTAGCTGTAGTTTTGCAACTGACACAAAGTTAAGAACACAAATTCTCACTAATCTTTCTAAACATATTGCTCTCAGATCTTACTTAAAAAGCAAGTTTTAAATACAAATACTCGCAGCTTTTGACACTCCTTAGCTAAATTCTACTGATTAGACTTTTAGGCTCCTGTTTCTGAATTCTGTGCCCTTTGGCAGTAGAATTCTACATCAGAATAACATCAGTTCTGCTTGAATAAGGAATGCTTAGTTCCAACTGCACAAAGAGAGTGTAAAAAGGACCATAAATAAGCACTCGAGATGCATCCATAATCTACAAAGGATATTCTTCATCTACTAAAAAATGCTTTACTTTTACCATTTACTTTTTGATGTCCCTATCCTACAAAAGAGAGGCAGCTTTTTTTCTGTGCTAAAAAATGCATGCAACTCCTGTTGTCCTATTCAACGTTATTTCCCCATATAGACCTCCATGGAGTCTATGAGATGAATATCTTAAAATATACTGCAGGATTATACAGGGAACAGTTGACAACTGGCCTCTGTTTTGACATTTACTTTCTCTTGTGATCTATCACTCAGGACACAAAACATCCTAAGAGGTCTCAGCCATTAGGTACTCTGTTGCCCTCTCTAGGAACAGCTGTATTCATAGATACAGGTGAGTGACATGAATTGGGTCATCTTCATATTTTCACCCATTGCATTTGCCTTCATGAGTAAAAATGCCAAGTGTCAGTTCATATATGCAGTTGCCCTGTTCTTTGCCACACCTTTGTATATTCCTATTGACAGGCAGAACATGAAATCGAAATGGCTCCCCAAAGTTTTTTGAGGTATATTTGATTTTATTTTTAAAACAAGTCTCTGCCTGTTTGAAATTATACTGGTAGAATGAAAGAAGTATAAGAATGGCAGCAGCTTTACCAAAGATGAATGGATGAGTGCAATAATCCCATTGCTATGAAGGAGCTCATCTGAGCAGAAACTTGCTTAAGGTTTGCATTTGTTCCCTTTCTGAAGGTTGGCATTTTTCAGTTTTGTATGTAAATTAAAATAAAAACCCTAAGCAATTTCCCTGGAAAACTCAGCCACCACAATAATACTGAAAAATTCATTCCTGAGCTTCACTCCAATGCTGGGCCATAGTTATTCCACTGTAATTTAACAGACTTTGACAGTGACATGGCATGGTTTATGTAAGCGGAGCAAAGCTCAGATTCATCTAAATGTTACTTGTTCCCAAGCTTCCTCAGATTCAGAGTCACAGTGCACCAGTAAGCACAAATTTCCACAAGCGTGGGTGAGGTGAGTGCTTTCAAGTGGTCCTTTTCCAGAAGATGAGAAACTCCTAACAGTGCATGACAATAATTTTATCCTGTAGAATGACATGAACAAAAGGAGCTCGCCTACATACTCAGAAAGAATGCTTTTACAATTGCCTGAATATTAGGGCAGATTTTCAGTTACTGAACAAATCATGCCTCTACTAAAATGACTCTGGTTTTGATTCCTTAGTGAACAACTCTGTGCTTGAAATGTATGCTAATGAAATATGTAAAGGTATCATGGATGCCCTGTTTTTCAGAGGAGCATAAAATAAATGAATACATGTTCTCAAAAGATGGGGCCAGTGCTTTTGGGTAGTCATTCATCAAGCAAGCGCCCGTTGGGGGGCATTCGGAATTTCATATTTAATAATACTCCTGCACTGTTTCATTAGTTCTGTTCCCTTAATTATGTCTTGTCTAAATGATCATTTAAATTTTTTATGGTACCAGATTCCCTCCAAAGAAGCCAGTCATGCAGCACTAAAGGCATACAGTTTAAAGCTCCTAGCAGCCATTTAAGGGAGTGGAATCCCTCTAGAACTTGATGGAGATTTGTGGGCACAACTGCATGAAATATCATCAATTTTGCATTACTTTTATAGAGAAAAGGTGTCTCACTGTAAAATATTCCTACAGGTGCTGAGAGAAGATGAACCATAGAGACAACTACTTCACTTTAGAACAATTGTATTAGGCAATGTAGACACGGTTTTGGCACAGATTGTGTTTTTCAGTGTTACTGACAACTTCCTGAAAAAATAAAATCTTTCAGGATTAACTCTTTGCCTGTGTGTTAATCTGGGTATGTTTTATGTCAGTGAAGAGCCACACTTACAAAACAAAACCCACCAGCAGATATGGTTTAAAGAAATAAGCTCAGTATTTTTTCCTTTCAGGTAAAAACAGTAGTGAGGGGTGGGATTGTCATGTATTACTTTTGTGCTCAGCCACAAAGGAACCTGTCTGCTGGTTCACAGAAGACTTTTTTCCACATATAAAAGGTTGAAGATTAAAATCCAAAGAGCCCAGATGCAGGAGTTAAAATTCCAATCCCACTAAATGATCATTTTAACCATTTATGTCAGTGAAAAGTTCCACATGGCATTTATAAAGCTCCATCCTGTCCCACCTTCCTCCATAACACTTGCCATGGAGCTTTTCAGCCAAATTCATGCATCAATACCATAATCATTATTCAGTCAAGTACCCAAAGGAGTGTGAGAGCAGAGGAAGACAGGAAACAGATACTCAGTGAACTTACACAGAGTATGCAATTCAGAGATATTAATAACATAGTAGTGTGGAAAAGATCAGCAGACTTGCTCTGCTTCCTTCTCAGCAGTGAATGCTCTCTCTGTGGACCACAGGCATTCCTCTTCTACCTTTTCCTATGAATGGAATTATTCTGAGCCAGTACTCCAGTGTGAAAGGAGTGTTCAACTGAAAACAATGCTGGTCCTGGGGCTCTCACAGGAAACCTCTCAGCACAATGTCCTGGATAGGCATGAGAATGTTCAGTCTGTCATACAAATGTTTTAATTTTCATTTGTTTCAATCAAAGTTTTAATTAAAGTTAGTGGAGCTCTGATCAAAAAATCCAGTATGACAAAGCTGTCTCTTCAAAAGAATTCATATCCTTCAGGGCTTATATCCAAACTTTAACAGTTAGGATGAATAATGTGAGTATGGAAGTAACCAGTCCAACAGAATGCTCACCCAGAAATTGGATTATCTCTGCCACTGTATTTCCTTCACAAGATTTTTAGGGGAATTCAAATGCTTCAATTTTTGCAAATCTTTACTTGTTAAAAAAGTATTGTGTACTTTATAGGTCTTTAATTTTCTTTAATGTTTTGGCCCTCGAGATGGACTTGAAATTTATTTGAATTCAATTATTTTCATAATGAGGATGCACAGTACAAGTAAACTTACTGTTTAACAACAAGGAACTGTAGTTAACAAATGTTATCTCTCTCTACCTACATTGTGTGCATCTATTTCCTAAGCTCCCTAATTCCTGTTCTGTCAGAGCATAAAGGATTTAAAAAAAAAAAAAGACAATCTGCAATTTTTATTATTTTCAGTAAAGGGTTGTGAGTGGGCTGGATAGTTTGCATATCCTACTGTGTTCTTTATTAATACTGTTTTTACATCTAACCTTCATATTTTTTGAGATGGGAAATTCTAAGCTGGGAAGTTTTCAAAATAAGCAAAAAATGAGTACTAAAAGAGTGCTCTAATGTCTAAAAAATATTGTTACTGAACCTACACTTGTATGTTCAGACTCCCCTGCAAATAACCTTATTTGTGTGTGTCTACATGAGAGAAAAGGTCAGTACACTACAAAGTCACTATTTGTGAAGAACAGCTGTCTAGCTTGCAAAGGCATCTCTGGTTGCTTGACTTTCAAGAAGTAGTACAAAAATCTCAGAACCAGCTTCAAAAGTGCAGCTTTCTGACAATTCCTGCTCTGGCTCTATTTCTACATTAAAGAGACTCAGAATAAAAAAAGTGCTGTGGTTGGGGAAAAAAATATATCCAAACCACTGACACTTAGATAGTTACACTGAGCAGCTTTCAAGGCTTTGATCACCTGCCACCTACCTGAAGGTGATAAATGGTTAAACACTCCCAGCTAAAAGCAGTTCCCAGGAAGAAAGATATTACCACTACAAGAGTAGCAAAGGGGATTGATCATACTGCAGCACATTGAACTCCGAGACTTCAGATCTTCTTCCTCAATATACAGGTAACTGTAAAAATCTGTCCTTATTGTTTTTAATGACTTTTAGCCAACTTAGATTTTTTTTTTTTAAAGGCCTTCCAAGATTTGGATGTGCAGTAAATTATTTTTACAAGTAAAATTATTATTACAAGTAAATAGTAGAGAAAGCATTAGAAAAAAATTAAACTGTTACCACAAGCAGCTGAATATCTACAAAGATGGAAAGTGATCACCAGACTTAAATTTCAGAGAAACAAGGGCTCAAACTAACACAGATAAAGGAGCTAAAGATTGATCTAAAGCACACTGATGCCAATGGAAAGACTGGTCAAGATCTAATTTCCATGGGCAAAGATGAGTGGGGACAGGTCAGAGTTCAGGGGGTGGATGGAGAAATAAATTACTGAAATATCAGCTACAGCATGAACTGGAAACTCAACAGCTATTCTGCAGTAATCACCCCAGTGGAAAGTACTTGAGCCTTGTAACAAATGTAAAATAAATTGCCTGTGTTCCAATGGTAAACAATTTACTTACATTAGCTTCAGGTATCTGAGAAAGGCATACAGAAGCTTGCCAATACAAGACAGGCTGCAAATTAATACCTAGTCTACCACACTTTAACCTATTTAAATAGCCACACACTTCCTTGTCAACATACTGTTTGTCCTCACTGTCACAAGCAAAGATGAGAATTCTGCCATTAATAGATTAATAGCTGCCACAGGGAATTACAATAACCAGGTTAGACATTCACACGATACCTAATCATTACAGTACTAGGAGAAAATACACTGAGAGTAGCATAGGCCTCAACCCACAAGGTGGTTAAGATGGGTAAAGTCCGACAGCAGTATAGGGGGTAGTGCTGTCACTAGCAATGGGACTCCCATGGGTTGGACTGATGCTGCTTTGCTGGTCAGGGGCAAGCCTGGTTTGGCTGCTGTGTACTGCCACCAAAAGGCTTCTTGTTGCAACCCAGAAGTCTTGCAACTGAGCAAGTGGAGACATATGCCAATACCAGACCCTGATGCAGATCAGGGCTGGCCATAGCCTCTTCTTTACCCAATGTGACTCTAAATCCTTTTACCAAATTGATGATAAATTACCAGACATGACCTTAACACAGTGGGAGTCCCATCCATGGGAGCTCATTCACATCAATACCATCTCAGACAAGTGGATGGGCCACCTGTGACCCAGAAAAGCGAAGCATGCATGCATGTGTTTGACAGTCAGTTCTGATCCTCATTTGCCTTTGTACTGATATCTGAAAGTGCCTTTCTCCCTCTTCCTCACTGAAAGCCTAGCTTGGAATATTGAGCATGCGCTAGTCAGCTGGCAGGGAAGTTTGGTCAACCAAGGGCTAAAGCAGAACCTCACTCTCCTCCTTATGGACAGTTTTCCATGGTGTCCTGACATGGGTTCATTTGTAGAGGGGAAAATAGCCTTCAGAATTTCCTTTAGGAGGTACCATTATTTTTGTTCAGAGGAAGATAGAATGTCACAGACATGAATCTCAGTGATACTGAGTTTCAGTGCAGAGGCACCCCCTGCTTAATATTTGGGAATAAATCCCAACTTAGTTGTGAAGAAAATATCTACACTCTCAGATAGGCATACAGTCCCACTCTGAATCTCTGAACATCAGGAAGAGGTTCCCAAATATCATCTATATACCAGGAATACCTACATGAGAGGGAGTTGTATTTTATGTGATGATGAATCACAGCAGTCACAGAAAAAATCTGGAATCTTCAATCTGGAATATTCAAACTCAAGGAAGTCATGTATATCACATACAAGGAATGATAAACAGATTTCAAGATTCAGATTAATATGCCATTCCAGCCCTAGATATTCAGCAAATTACTATGCTATTTCAATTTGCTAGTTGATGAAGGTAAGCCAGGTGATGTGATCTTTTTGGATTTCAGTAAAGTATTTGATGGTGTCTCTCACAGGATCCTTCTGGACATCAGACTGGTGACCTGTCACTTAGTGGGGTTCCACAGGGCTCCATCTCAAGCCCTGTGCTTTTCAACATCTTCATAAATGACTTGGACACAGGACTGGAAGGGACACTAAACAAGTTTGCAGATGACACAAAACTGGGAGGAGCTGTTGACTCCCTCAAAGGCAGGGACGCCCTCCAGAGAGATCTCAACAAATTAGGGGATTGGGGAATCACCAACAATATGAAGTTCAACAATGGGAAGTGCTGGATTCTGCACCTGGGATGGCGCAACCCTGGATGTACAGACAGACTGCAGAATGAGATGCTGGAAAGCAGTGCCATGGAAAGGGACCTTGGGGTCCTGGTCAATGGCAAGTTGAATCTGAGTCAGCAGTGCCCTGGCAGCCAGGAGGGCCAACTGTGTCCTGGGGGACATCAGGCAAAGCATCACCAGCCCGTTGAGGGAGGGGATTGTCCCACTCTGCTCTGCACTGGTGTGGCCTCACCTTGAATATTGTGGGCAGTTCTGGGCACCACAAAATAAGAAAGATATTCAGCTATTAGAGTGTCCAAAGGAGGGCAACAAATATGGTGAAGGCCCTTGAGGGGAAGCCGTATGAGGAGTGGCTGAGGTCACTTGGTCTGTTCAACCTGGAGAAAAGAAGACTGAGGGGAGACACTGATGTCTTCTCTGTGGCAACCCATGACAGGACCCAAGGGAATGGCCTGAAGTTGTGTCAGGGGAGTTAGGCTGTATATTAGAAAAAGGTTCTTTACCCAGAGGGTGGTTGAGCACTGAAACAGGCTCCCCAGGGAAGTGGTCTCAGCACCAAGCCTGACAGAGTTCAAGAAGCATTTGGACCTTATACTCTCAGGCACAGGGTGTGACTCTGGATGGTCCTGTGCAGGGCCAGAGGTTGGACTCAATGATCCTTGTGGGTCTCTTCCAACTCAGCATATTCTGTGCTTCTGTGAATTTACCAAATAGTTTTAATTGAAAGAAAAGGAAAGTTTAACTACATACTCAAATCCAACAGAGAAAGTGATTTCCTCTTGACTCTCAAACATCCCTGATGTATCAGTATTGGCACTTACAAGTACAGGGCTGAACCCAGGTCATCAAATGTCTAGTACCTTTCCTGTGCAGATGTTGGTATTCCTGAAGTTATTTCCCTGGACTATGAGATAAGAAATAAGAAAATGGGACCACTCTTACAGAGAACCACAGAACCTCTTGCACAATGTCAAAAGGCTGTTCGTCATGGCAAATTCTCATGTCACACTTTTTGAAGATTATATTTCATTATTTCTGCATGTGAATTATATACACACAACCCCACCAAACTATTGGATTACTAAAAATCAATTTACTATGGGATTACATAAATACCATACTATGTATCCAGTGACTAACTGCACATAGTGTGTGTGATGTCCTGACTTGAGTGAGCTCAGCTCAAAAGGCACCTGCACAAAGCTTTTCAAAGCAACTGCAATAAATTTTACTGGTTGTGGGAAACCATATAAAAATTAAATAATGTCATTCTTTATAAGCATTTCATTCAATGTGACTAAACACATGGATAGCATTGAGGATGATATTTAACTTTTTCCATGTGCAGATTTAATACCACATGAAAATTTGAGTCCCCTATTGCTAATTTTGCACCATGTGGTAACTATTTAGTTGTTTTCTAAATGTTACTGCATTTCAGAGTTAAATTACAGAGCACAGCAACCACCAGTGGGCATTGGGTGTATGTATGTCCCTCTGGCTTAGCACAGGGTCACATATACAGGCATTAAATCATGACAGTATTCTTATGGCAGTACTGGTTAGGTTAACACAGGAATGAACATGCTAGTTTGTAAGATCACACTCTTATATACTTCTAAAAATGGGGAATACTAATGTCAGATTTGATTGATGAGACTCCATCAGGTTCCTGTCATTTTTAGTACACCTGTGACAATAACATATTGTACAGAGGTACATATGATGCTGTTGGAAAGCCCTGTTAGTATACATAGCTCAATTAAATCAAGTTAGACTAATTTATACAGCTGTGCAGGTCCAGATGTAAAATGAGAAATGTCCACAAAAGTTGATGCTAGAAGCATTCACGACATGGAAATCACAGCAAAAGTATCGTTTTCAGCTTCCCTCACAGGTTAGTTTACAACCTTAATTACTCTTTTTGGAAAGAGAAGCACTTTTACAGACCCACTGCAAATCACCACAGGAGAAAACAGAACAACTACCACAAACAATTTTTTCTGTATCAGTTATAAAGACCATTTATTCTAGTGGCTGAGCGCAGCACCTTTTAAAATTTAAATAAAATTTAAATAAAGCTGGGGTTTTTTCTCTGCTTTATATACTAGTATACATCAACACTGTGGTATCTGAACATGTTTCTCAGAAGCAGAAAAAGATCTGTCAGATCCTATGCACCCCAAAATTGTGTACAAATACACTGCATTACAAAAATACTGCATACAAATTTTATGGAGCATTAGAAACTCTCTTGAAGCATCCAAATTCACATTTCCTAAATTAGTTTTTTTCTTACCATATCTTGGTAGTGTTTGAGACATTGCTCACAGCAACACAACAGACCATAATAATAATAGTATTGATAAGAATGGATCATAGAGTCCAATTTCTAACGATGTGAGCATGAAGATTTTAGCTATTATTTTAGAAGAGTCAATGGTAATTAATGCAGTCTTCGACAGGTTTAACTAATTCTCTCCTAGTAATTGTCTCTCAGTATTGAGGGGAGCAAGGATTTCTCTCAGTTTCTACTACCCAGTTGTAAACACATGCATAGTAAAAGAGTGAGTAGTAGTTAAGACTAAATCCCAATTATCTGCTATTGTATTCTCTCTAGACGTATTACCCAAGAGAATAAAGAGAGCCAGGTGTGAGTTTACTACCTTGTACACTGCTAGTTCCAATTGATATCTGCTAAAACCCTCTGTAATAGTATTATGATGATGACAAAGAATAGTAAAAGGCATAGGAAAGGATAGATGCAGCTCCCTTGAAAAATCATAACCAAAAAGAAAGACGAAATTGCAAAGGAGGAATGAAGAAAAAAGGCACAGGAGATATCCATACAGGGAGGAGGAGAGAAGAGACAAAAGCAAAAGGGGAAAAAAGCATCAAGTAAGTAGCCATTCTCATGATTCCCATTTAGAAAATACTGCTCAAGACATTGTGTAAAGTGCTGAATCCACTTTCACGCATCTGTTCATTAAGGTCTGTATTCTGGAGAGTTTTAGGATAGAAAATCCACTACTTCTGCCCCAGGACTCAAAGGTGTTCAGTTTCAGAATACACATTAATTCTTAGAATATCCTTTCATGTACTGAGACTCTTGAATTATGTCACTGCCCTTGTATCAGTAACTTCCTGTGTGTATTTTCCTGAAGAGTATTATGTATATGTAACAGGTTGACCTCAGCTGGACACCAGGTGCCTGCATGGTCGCTCTATTCCCTCACCCCTCTGTCAAGCAGAGGGAAAAGAATAAGATGGTAAACAATTCTTGGGTTGGGATAAGACAATTTACTAAAAGCAAAGCAAAGCTTGCGCGTGCAAAAAACAAAGCAGAAATCTAATCTGTACTTCCCATCCCCAGTGATGTCCAGCCATGTCCTGAGAAGCAGGGCGTCAGCACACTATGTTGTTTTCTTAGCGGGCAGCCATCGGAAACAATGAATGCCCCCCCTTTCCCGCTCCTTTCCTTAGCTTTTATATCTGAGTTGATGTCATATGGTATGGAATATCCCTTTGGTCAGTTTGGATCAGCTGGCCTGCTTGTGTCCCCTCCCAGAATCTTGCCTTCACCTGATGCTGTGCTCAGCAGCAGTCAAAACACTAGTGTGTTATCAACACCCTTCTAGCTACCAATACAGAGCACAGCACTGTGAAAGCTGCTGGGACTCAGACAGACCCAGTGCAGTATATTAACAGCCTTTTGATATGCATTTCCACATATTTTTAGCTATTGTTGTATTTACAAGAGTTACTGCATTTTACTCAGCATTTTTGTTTACAGAAGAAACTGCAACCATTAAATTGCATGTTAAACTATGGGAACATTCAGACAGCATCAGTCTGGCCTTCATGCTTTTTTGTGCTAGATATCAGACAAACAGTATTTTCCCTGGCTAACTGTTTTTCTGCATGAGGCAAGTATCCAAGATCATTGCATTTACAACTGTGTGGACAACTAGCACTACTTACACTTCTTTTGTTAATAATGTCAAGCTCCCGGGAGCTCATTAACAGTCTTCATCTAGACAATCATTTAAGCATCATGTCTGATGAACAGGATATGGGTCAGTGAATTAGCAAGTAGTCTTTCACTGAGACATCACTCCACAGCTACAGCATGGCTTGTCAGGCCAAGTCAAAAATGAATGTACACACACTCTCCAATTGTCTCTTGCTCAAAAAGCAAGTTCTTTCATTTGTTGTTTCCACTATGGGCACTATATCCTCCACTCTACTCCACCACTCTCTAGTGTTTCAAAATATCACAAAATACAGGAAAAAGGACTACATAGCATGTATTTATTAATGGTTTCTGCAGAGAGAGGCTTATTTTTCCATCTGTACATAAGATTGTTTCTAATAGGTCTTATCTGTAATGGTTGAAAACCCCTAGAACAGTTCTCTTAAAAAGGAAAGACATTCTGTTTGTTACTTGCATTATAATATGAAAGCACTTCATTAGTACCTTAAGAATTACATCTCTGCAGGAGACTAATACCATTCTCTTTCTGCTTTTGGCAAGATAATCTTCTCCTCCTAGCATCCTGTGGAAGACAAAGCTTCTTGCAGAAGGGGATTGAGTGTTTCTACATGGTTCTACCATTTCTCTTGCTTAGAAATTTAAGAGACATTGCTGTAGAAAGCTACCTAATAAATCTATCATTTGTTATATTATGTTCTATATAGAGAGAGAATGTATCTTTCATTATGTAGAAGCCAAAAGGCCAAAAGTAGAGATCCATTTGTGCCCATCACCACTGAAGAAGAGAAAAAAAAAAAGCACAATGAAGTAACTTCTCCTATGGAAAAGAATATTGTTATCTACCTTAAAGAAAAAACAAAGCACTTCAAAACCCATCCCAGAGATCAGTTCAGAGCGCAGACATCATAACACCTAACCCAGAGAAACTTAACCTGTAACTTTCTGTGTATATTTTAGTATTCTTTTCTGCATCAGCATATTTGCTGGTTCAATTAATATCGTAATGTTTTTTGCATTGTAAGTGAAAAGGCAGACATATTCTCTCACTTCAAATTCCTGTGTCTTGAAGGCTGCATTGATTGCAAGAGGTTTAAAGATTCTAAACTCCAAGATAACACATAACATTTTATTACAACTGCAAGCAGACTGCAGACAGGACAGCAAAGAAGTGATAGTGGACCCAACTTACCTCTGTATGAGAAAAGCTTTTTTCTGTCTCCTTGAGCTCATTACAACACCAGGCATCAATATTTATTCATGAGAGGTGGAAGAAGCAGGCACCTGTGATCAAATATAGTGCAGACAATGGATGCTGGGCAAACTACAAAAGAATGCTGCTGGTGCAGTGTGAGTAGGCAGTCAGAGCTTTGATAGCCTTGCCATCTAGGACTGAGCCAAAACACCCAACCATGCTGAGCAACATGTTATGTGGAACCAAACTCGGACTGATCCAGCACAAAGAGGAAAAGAGGGTGCAGTAGCTTCACAGTGACACTACATTACTTATGCTCCTGTGGTTTTATTTCATCTGGTTGACATGTTATTTTCTTCACCAAACATCTGTTTGTTGTCTCTGCCCCTGCTTATGGATCTACACTGGTATAGCGTTGATATGGGAGCACTCAGAGTGAAATTAGATACTGAGCTCCTGGACACCCTTCTTAGATCATTTCCTGGCACTACTGGATGAGCTGCCTACAGTACAGATATAATGCCAAAAGCAGCTACTGCTTTCTGTTTTATACTGTTCTGATAGTTGTCAGTGAAGAGAGCAAGCAGTAACTTACAGCTGCAAGTAACTACCTTAAATTACTTACTAGGAAAGTAAGATTAACCACAGTTAGCAAAAGTACAATGACAAGAACCTTGTACGTATAAGCATGCACATCAATTCATGGAATGGAAGATTTAGATTAATCTGAATCTTTTTTTTGTTATCTCTATTTCAGTCTTTGGATCTATTTTGCCATTTGTATTTGATTCATACAGATGATTTAATAAAGAGATTTGTCCCCAGTGCCCCAAAAATGAGCCTTGTTGTAAAAAAAGCTACGGCTCATCTGTCCACCACAGGGTGTAGGATAATGTCTTCACATCAAGTACAGAACTTATTACCAAAAACTGCACTGAGCCTATTTCTATCATCTCCCATGCAAAACCAAGGTTTAATCTTCAACAGAAATGAAAGCACTTCATTCTACTCCCATACCTACCTGTGGTTTGAGATAAAGCAAGGGCTAAGGAAAAGTGCCGCAAAAGGCACGGGGACACGGGGAGAGGGGAGGGGTGGGAAAGGAGAAGAAAAGTAAATAAAAGCCTTTCCCCTCTGAAATTATCTTTTGCCAAAGGAAAACAAGGAGAGATTATAACTGTGGGAACAATTGGTCTTGTCAACAAGGGTTGTCAGATAACAGCTTTGGACTTGTTTAAAGTACCACATATGAGAAATCTGGATGTTTGCATTGTTCTGAGGAAGAAAAAGCAGTAAAGAGAACTGTTTAAGTGTCCCTGACATATAAAACTAAACTGCAGTTTGAAGACAGATTGCTTTGATTCCTCATGACATCACCCTGCCACTTTTAAAGATCAGAGGGTCTTGTGAAGCTGTATGATTGTTGGCATTTTCACCACATATGAAAACTGACTAGAAAGCAAAAATAAAGATGAACACTGATTTGTTGAGTATAAGAGGAATACTGGACTGAAGACTCAGAAGGGGGAAGTGAACAATAAAAAGCTGAGATTTCTCATAATTCATACCTGATTTGTTTTTTCCTACATGCTGCTGGTGCTGTTTTTCACCCTCTCATATGTTGTCAATCATTATGCACTCATAAAGTAGTGGGAAACAGGTGAGAGGAGTAACAAAACATGGGACACCATACAAGTCAGTCAGGGAGGAGCCAACAAACCAAGTGCTGGGAAAACTAGGAATACTACATGGAAATAGAAGTTCTTGGATTTCTTCTTCTGCAATATCCAATTACCTTCTATTTGAAAGTAAATCCTGTGTTATGTTTATATGTATTACATCACTGCACTTTTACCATCAGATTTCTCTACTCAACAAAGCATTTCTCACTGAGTAGATTCCCATTATCCTTGTAACATGTGCCATCTATAGAGCAAATTAAAATGGATTTCATTATCTAGCATTGCTTTACAGAAAAAAGTATCTCAAAAACAATTACATAACACAGTTTCTCTACAACACAGCTAAATAGAAGGCCCATTTGGAACTGAACAGCTTCCTCAACATTATAAAAGATCAAGCTTTAAATTATGGTCAAAGTTACAAAGCTACTGCAACATTTAAGCAATTTTCCCTCACATTGGATCCGTACATAAATAGGTGATTTTCACTCCCAGTGCTTACAAATTTCAAGGCCTCAGATGTAGATTCACAAAATGTAGTATCAATGGTGATACTGGATGTTGGATTTGAAATAAAAAAATCTAAATATTCATAAATATGAAAAAAGGATACAGAAATCCATTAAGAACAAAATGTTTTGAGGATTCTGCATATAGTATCCCCACAATTTGCAAGAATTCATTAACTTTCAAAAGACATTCAATTCAGAAAAAATGTAAAAGAATGCAACATAGCTAACAAAAGCAGGGCTAAATTCTTAAGGGTTTATACAAATGAAGGAAACAAACTTCACTCCCATGGCAGTATTTCACACACATCACCCCCCTGCTAAACAGAACATGGGGCTGAGAAAGCTCTTACCCCTATAAGAGGATACTCCTACTTGGGAAGGCAACAGTGCCTCAAAAGTATGCACACCATCTCCACAGAGGCTCTACATATATACATATATATATATACACAACTAATTTCTATGCTTGTCAGTGCTGATACATACAATGGTAAAAGTAGTAGTCTAAATTTTTTTAACAAGTGTTTTAATAGAAAAATATTTCTGCAATTATTAAGTGTAACTGTATGTTAGTTACTATGCATATAGAGTATATATAATACTCCCATACACAATTACTCAGAATTTTCTCCATCTTGTTCTTTCAAATTGAAGCACTAGAGCCATCTAACCCCTCTTAATTCAATACTAACCTCAACACTTTCCTCCCAGAAACCTTCCAGGAAAGATGCTTGAGGATTATAAGAGCAGACCTCCTTTCCAATTTTTTTTAAACTGAGAATGCTTTTTTCACAGGAAAAAAAAATCAAACCCAAAGTTGTTTGTGTGAATACAAATGCAGAATTTTGGTCTTGCAGGGTGTTCTTAATAGTTCTTGTTTCTTGAAAAAGTACTTGCACATATTTTCAGTGTGAAAAATACCATTATACTGACTGCCTCACCTCCTCTCCGCATCATAGCTTATGCTTATTTAATCTATAGCAATTTTTCATGTGTTCACAGAATACAAAGCTCTCTAAGGACTCCATTGGAAGCAGTTTCCCTGACAATTTTCCATTCTACAAAAACACCCACTGGAAGCACTGAGTATCCCATCATTATGTCCCTCTATCTTCATATAAGAAACACATCTTCATGTGTTAGGAAGAAAAATCTTCATATGGTAGGAAACATTTCTTTCCTAGGGAGAGTCAAACTCTGGAACAGACTTCCTAGAGAGGTGGTTGGCACCCCAAACCTGTCAGTATTTAAGATGCATTTGGACAACACCCTTAATAATATGCTTTAACTTTGGTTCATCTCTGACGTGGTCAGGCAGTTGGACTAGATGATTGTTGTCCCTTCCAACTGAATTATTCTATTCTATTCATATTTCCAGAAGCAGACCTCATCCTGTTTTTTTCCCTTTTCTAGCTTCCCCCTCTGCAGCTTTTTCTTCTGTAAGTCAAGCACAGTTACTCTAGACAAAGAAATTAACCCTTTTGCTGCAGTTTCGTAACTAAATAAAAAACTAAAACAGAAAACTGTCTCCCTCCATGTGTTCCTCATGTGTAATCTTAAATTGGTAAACCGTTTGCACTATATGTGCCCTGCAGGTATTTGCAGGATGTGGATG
>WEIV01026146.1:0-16827 GCA_013390005.1 Calyptomena viridis
CTGCTCTCTTTCAGTTCAAAGCCCCAGAGGGCCCCCCCTTACCAAGGTCACACAGATACAGCTGGCAGAGACCATGGTCAGCTGGTTGTGTATCACTGAGCTGCTCCTGACCTTGCCAGTAAGATCAACCCTCAAACGCACAGCTGTTTATCACTTGCAGGACAGCAGAGCACAGGTTCATTCTGGCATCATCTCCAACTCACAGATTTAAGAGACTTAAAAGACATTGCTAAAACACACTCAAAATTCACTGTGTTGGCCTTTCACTGAACTTGTCTTGTTGTCACCATTCCAAATTCCCCAGTGGCATATCAGTGGCCCTGTTCTTGACATCGATCCTTTCCTGTTCACTGTCAGTCTTGAAATAAGTCTCCCTTAAACGAAAAGAAGTAAGAAAATGAAACACTGCCCCTGCAAAGCTGTGAAGTTCTGCCAAATGCAGTAATACAGCCAACAGTTGTTTTAGCCATGTTACACACTCACAGGGCCATAACCCAGGCAGGAATTATTCACCATTCTTTTCACACCTAAACCACAAGCAACCTGCTATATAGTTCTTCACTGTGCTGCAAGAAAAATTAAAGTTTAAATTCTTCCAGGAAAGCAGCATGTTACTGTGAACTGAAATAAGCTTTCAGTGAGGTGGTTCAACTCCCAGGACATACTCACTTGTTAGACTAATGCCTATTACATTTTCATCTGGATGCCAACACAGTGTTCACTTCTGACATGCTGATCCCTTGTCCCACAGGACTGGGAGCTGCATTTAATGCACATTCAGCAATGACTACACTGCTTGAAGTTGGCACAGCCTGGGCAGTTACTGAAACTGAACAGAAACCCAAGAGCAAGTTGGTCAAGAATTCCTGATCCTCAACCTTGATGCAATTCAACACAGAACTTCTGCATACACATCATCCAGTGAGTGAAAAGTCCTTTTATTTTCAGTTTTCCTAAGTATGTAGCTACTACTGGCATTTCAAGAACACATGATCTAAAATTAGCAGGAGCTGCTGGCAGCATGCATTTTAAAAAGGCCAACACTCCCCAGCAGTAAACCAGATTGTATTCTCATTAAACCACACCTAAGTCATCTGGAAGATGGTTAAATTTAATAGGGAAGAGCATTTTTTACTCAACTGCTGAGGAATGATACTGGTGTCTAACAATGCCCATTAAGATACACACAGACTTCCCTGACACTGCCCAAGCCACAGACACGGTGTTCTACTCACACCTCCAGGCTGTTTTTCTAGAAGTCACTAAGCAAAAAGTACCAATACAAGACAAAAAACCCAAACGAACAACTTGCAATTTGCTTTCAAAATTGGTACAGCCACAGTGGCTCTCAAAAAAAATACAACTTAACTAACAGCTACCTGGGGGAAAAGTCAAGTGTCACATCCACAGATGTGTCTCAGATGTACCTCATACTCCAAAGGGCACAAACTCTAAGAGAAGACTTGCTCTTGTGTGTGTACTCTGAATATCCAACAGCACCATGTCAGATATCTGATTACCTTGTATTTGACAATACAGCAAACTCTGGTCAAACTTGACAACTCTTCCACCATCACAATATTTATGTGCAGATTTCGAATTTCAGAATATAAACCTGAAAACCACAGCCAGGACAACTAGATGGAAAGAGACTTCACAGAAATGCAGCACAGTATTTGGAACAGGCACATTACACTTAGTTACAGCACTCACCTCCACTGAGCACTTTTACTCAGGAAAAAAAAAGTCAATATCTGAATATTTAGAAAATAAGGTAAATCAAATTTCTAAACACTCCTACCTTTACTGCAAGTACAACAGGAAAGAAAACTCCCTGATTTACCCTGCAATCTTAAGGACTGGGCATCCTGCTCACAAGCACTTAATGCTTTAAGTTGTGATGCAAACATTAACTTGTATTGAAAACCTGAAAACAACAATCCTGTGTNCAAGTTGTGATGCAAACATAACTTGTATTGAAAACACAGGATTGTTGTTTTCAGGTTATCCACTGGAATCCAAGATGACATTTGTGAAGAGATTCAGAGTATGTTTGGAGCAGGTTACTGCTGTAACTGGAATAGATCTGCAGCCATCAGTTACCAGGCTACCCAAACACTTGGGTATGAGGGCACCGAGGAAAAAGGAAGTCTCAGGACAACAGGAGGTGGGTTTGCTGCTGGCCCATCAGGTTATTTTTTCATTCAATGAAACTTCCTGATAATGTTTCAATGGAAAGTTTATGTTGGCAGAATTCTCCTCTCTACAGCACTCCATGGTTTTCCACACTCCCTGAGAAAAGGCAGCAGATCCAGAGCAGGGGGATCTTGTAGTGCAGACAGACCAGGGCAGGAGGGATTGAGTGCAGGGAGACCCAGTCAAATGCACCTGGGACTCAAGCACTTGAGCATTTGGGGATAAAGAACTGTTTTTCCAGAAAGTGCCAAACAATGCAAAACTGAACTGAATGCTTTGGCCTGCAATTCCTCCTGTAAGTGCTGCAATTATCTCAAAATTAAGGGATTACCACAGTCATGCAGTAATTGTAAAATTACTCACATTATACCCCACAAAGTGGCCAACACTGAACAGCATTAACACGAGACAAAACTCTTGTTTTCTCATTTCACTCAAGCCTAGGACACAGTGCGTATTTACCAGTTCTTCATTTGTCACCACAGTGGGTATTGAATTGCAACAAACTACCCCTTTCACTCCCAAGTCTAACAGACAACTTGATCATCCTCCAAAAATTAAACAACTCTGCATAGTCAAGGCCAACCAAAAGCAACTCCAAACATTTATCACCAGTTGCAGATAAAGGAAACATGCACACATCTCTGAGAAAAAGTGGTTCAAGTTTGTTAGACCTGGAAGTTGTTTTACAGCCTCCTGAGCAGCTTGGTGGCAAGAGCTCCTGTGCATCATCCCACCTTGCCTGTGTTCCTTAAGGAAAAGGAGGTTTAGGTGTAAGACAGCAACTCAGGGAACAGAGCCAGGAGCCCTCCAACACCTCCCAGCTTTGCAACAGCAAATTAAGTCTCACAGGCTCACCCACTCTTAAGCTTCACTCTCAGAAGACCTTCAAGATGTACATCTGTTTTTAGCATGTGTATAGCTCCACTTTGCCACAAGCCTTTCACGTTCTTAGTATTATTTTCAGCTAAATCCTCCTTGGGAATTAAGCAGCATATCACCTCATTTTCAATTCAAGCTGAATAGAGTTTGTAGTAATGCCAAGGCACAAAGAAGCAGAGAAATATAACCCTCAGGTTACAGGCTTGGCTTACCTGACTAACTTAGAAAGGCTTTACTCTGTGGAGGTTTAAAGAGAATTTAAAGAAAAGCTTAATTTTTTTCCCCCTCAAGAAGACTCCACAGTAACTTTATTCATTATTCATCAGGCCTCATCTGCTCCACACATCATTTCCATAAGATTAACAATCGGCCACATGTTACAAGATGACAGCAAATCCTGTGTCCCTTTGTCAACACGAAGCTCTCACCTCCCAAACAATAAACATAGAGCACAAGCTACAGGTTTGTTTCCTTTTGTGCAAGTCAGTTGAGCCACTGGATGAAAAACACCACATTACAGAACACAGATCTGAGTTTTGTACCTCAATTATTTCACCTCACATCACAATTTGTCATTAGCAAGGTACTCTACCTATTGCTTCTAATAAATACTCCCCTGTCACATCTCACTGGAATGCAACATAAGTACAAGTAACTTGATTTACTGTTCTTTTCAGGGAATTAATACATTGGAGTTTATTTAAAACACTTAAAAGTTAACTGCAATTCATACATTTGCTGACAAGGGGATGGAAGACACGAATTTAACAAGTGCCATCCCTTATTTGTAGTAAAAAAATATCATTTAAATCAGCTGCTCATTTTTACACAGCACATGTGACTGTCTAAATGCAGAACTCTTGTCTGAAGGTTGCAGTCAGACCAGAAGCAGAACCAAGCCCAGCACCAAAGCCCTTCACAACATCCCAGCAGATGAAAGTGATAATCCAGAAATCTTCAAAACCCATTCAAGTTCTGTCATTTTTGTTCATATCCCAGAGTTTCCCAGAACAGTTGCTGGTCTTTGAGCATTATGAGAATTTGGCTTCTTTTTATTTCCAAAAGCCAACAGCCTGCAAGCACTCCAGAAGTTTGTTAGAGTACAAGCAAAGTACACTGAAGCCTCTATTCCAGTCTTTCAATGGCCTGCTTGTCCTGCTTGCAGGAGGCAAACTAAGCACAAAATGATTCTTGCAAGCAAGGAAACCACTGACCATCCCCTACCTCAAGTGTACATTGATATCCTGACCATTAAAATCAATTTTTACAGCTTCACAGGAATTACTTACAAGCTGTTATGGTCAAAACACAAACCCTGTGCTCTGTTCCCAAGTGATGACTTAGCAACTCCCACCACTCACCAGGATTGCTTGTCCTCCTTCCCAAGGAGGAGATCAAACCTACCACAGTTCTCTCATACACAGCTCCCATGGATTCAGTTCCATTTGTTTTCACTCGGGTTTTTTTTGCCTCAGGACAGACACATCTGGATAAAAATGTTTGGGCAACTGCAGGAGCTGCACAAACCACACCTGGCTGTCAGCTCACTCTGAGATGTAGAATTGCTTCTGAAACAGCTTGGCCACAGCACCCAACACACAAACCCCACCCTGGATGCCAACATGAGCCACTATCACTATCACAGAGGCAACATTAGCAAGATGCTTACTGGGCTGTCTATCTTCCAAGACCAGATTTTCTGTTCTGCTTTAAAAGACTGGACTAAAATTGGACAATAGACAGCCCAGAGTGTGGTTGGCAGAAACCAGCCTGACAGTGACAGGGTAGCAGAGGGTTTTTCTGGCACCCTGTAGTGTGTTCCACACACTATCCCCAGAGAAACCTGTATCCATACCAGTGCCCAGGGAATATGTACCCCTAAGGACAGTAAGTGTCCTGTCTCTGCTGACATAACTCGTTAGGAAGAGCCTTTTTATTGATGTGAGCAAATGTTCAGAGGCAAATGAGACTCTGTTGCTGAGGCACCACAGTTGATACTAAGGAAGAAAAGATTTATACAGCTATTTCACACTTGTTTGTAGCAGGTTGTGGGTTTGGGTTGTTTTTTTTTTTAATTACAGCCTCAACGATCTTGTTTTCTAAAGATCTAATCCCATTTGTAATTGGATCTGTTTGTTTACCTGATGTGTCATCACTCAACAGCTTTGATCAAATATCACCACTTACCTTGCAGGCAATATTCCCTTGTGCTGAGGAGAGAAATAGGATGAAAACTACACCAAACCAGCTGCAGAATGTCAGACAATCCAGAAGTGTCTCAACGTTGCATGGTAACAGGTTCCTCTGACAGCACCTTCACTCGAATTAGGGAATACCAGACAACTTCTAACACTCTAGTCTTGCTTTCTTCCAACATGCCATTTGCTCTCAGGTTTCTAGCAGGTAGCTGGCTCAGCCTGAGCACACCAGCTCATTTACATATTAATTTAAAAAAAATAACCTGAGACACCACCAGCAGCCTACTTTGGTCCCTAAAATTCTGACAAAACTCATTTCCCCCATTTATCTACCCAGTTTTAAAAAGCTTTTGGCCTAGTTAGCAAATCAAGGAATATAGATGTGAGCTTTAATTTTAATAGCATGTCATTACCTAACATCAAGTAATCCCTAAAGGGACATACTTACACTTTTTAGGTCACTGAGGCATTTTGCCTCTTGCTGTTGACAGCCTCTGTTCAAATCACAGCCACACACCTGTATTTAAACGGTTTTTTCTTCCAAATTAGCTAATTACTTTCAGCTGTCTGTAGTCTCATTTCAGTGCCTGCTGTGAGTGTAAGCCAGTAAGGCTCAAATTAGAAAACCTGGTATGATTAAAGGGTCTAAATCACCTTGAAATACTAAGTTTGAGATAGATTAATGTTCATTTGGTCAAACACCCACTTTAATGTAATATGTTACAGAAGCAAAGGGATCCTCCCCATTCACACAGAGCCTACACAGAGTACTGAACAATCAGCTTCCTCCTGAAACAGCTCTTGCCTTATTTAAGGAAAGGTAAAAGTCCTCTCCTCAGACTATTGCATCCATAATCTAACCCGAGGATTTTCACTATAAACCCAGAAATAAAAGCTCTCTGGTTTACTTTCTAGTTCATTGGTTTGCACAGCAAGTAAAATACTCAATGCACTTTTCCTTTACCAGGATCACAGTCAGTCAAAACACCTTTATTATCCCAACCACCACTGCATGAATTGTCCCTATTTTGTTTTCCTCGTGTTTTCCCACTGCAGTTTCTGCTGGACTCCCATCAACACCAACTGAGATGGCACAGCATGTCTTACATTACCCAAAACTGCACAGACAACCATCACACATCTTCTACCTTCACCATGTAGATAACAGCAGTGTAAAAACTATTACCATATAGATAATGGTCTTTTTCCAGCTTAAGGGAGGGGAAAAAAGCACGTGCTGGAAAAATATTTTTCCAGCGGTTGTTTAAAGACCACAAAGAACAACAACGAGATTACATGAAAGGCACTGAATTTTCCCTTTAACTTTACAGAGACCAAAGTGGACCAGCACTTGGATTAGGCATTTAAAGAAAAGCGGGGGGCCCAGTTGTTTATGTTTTAAAACACATGTAATGCTCCATCTTAAAAGCTTTTGTCAGATAATTTGGAGGGGATTAGCGAGTGAGCAATTAGTACATGCAGTTCACATCAACTACCACACCAATTAGCATCATAAATCAAACCAGCAACCCTCTGACTGAATCCTATTATGCGGGAAGCAAGATGTTCCAGTAAGGGAAATATTCCCGGAGAAGTCAAGTCTTTTTGAAAGTCGCATAGGGCTGCTGAGCTCAGCTAAAATACTAATTCTAGCTTGCATAAAGCAGGTGTATAAGGCAGGTGTCTGCTGTAAATATCGGTAAGCCGGCTGGCACTGTCACCCAGACACCAACACACATCCCTACTTATTTCCCAAGATAAATGGATATCCAGGTCCTTCCGTCCATAAACTCGTGTATTGTTACATATCTATACGCCGTTACACGCTACAACCTCACAGCGGTGAAACATTTCTGAAGCTTAATTAATGCAGCTTAAAACGAGCCTCTTATTTTGCATGAGAAAAGTAATGAAATGGGGACTAAACAGCCGAGTTGCCTCCGGGTATAGGGATCGTTTTCCACGGCTTGTTTGGGCTCCTCCCTGCTCGCATTTACTCAGCTCCGAGGGTGAAACTGTGGGTTCCTGTTCAGGGAACAGAAGTGCCACAGCAAAGTGATAAACGACTGTAGCGAAGCCCCACGTGCACTCGGGCTGCAGCGATGGATTTCGGTGCGACACTGTCAATTTTTACACCTTCATCATCCATCATCCGTGTCACCACCCTGTGCAGGGGCTCAGAAGCCGGTCCAGGGACCCACAGAGATCCTTCAGGCCCAAGTCTGAACAGCAAACCGAAACAAGTTTTCTGAAGGAAAACTATTACTCAGCTTTATTCACAGGAGAAAGAAAATAATTCTATTAATTCTTTAGCATGTATTGAAAATACTAACAAAGCATCACTACAAAAGCATTTTTAAACTCTACTACATCATTGATTTTATGTTCATGACAGCTAAGGAACATTATTTTCCTTCATTGTCATTATTTATTAGCTCTGATCGTTGACAATTGCACCCTTGGCAGTACAACCAATAACAACTCCCGGCCTGAAACAGAGACAGTGCAATTCATAACAAAATGATTTGTAGTTGCTTTATCAGAATTCTCACAATCAAATGCCCACATCTGTTAGGATTTTCCAAGCCATCATTCTAGTTTTAGCGCTGAAGAGTGATCCAAACCAGAGGAACACAGCCCATGTTTCCCTGGAGAACTCCATACCTGCTCTGTAACCTGCCTCCCAGCACAGCTACAGCAGCAGATATTGAGCCATATGTCACTGTAGTGATCATGCACAGCTCCTACCTCTGACTTCTGCTTATTTCCTACCAGGTCAAATTTGTCATGTCATGCCACCTTCATCTGGTGATCAACACCTACAGGGTCTGCAGATGAGCTGTACCATCACTGGAACAGTTTAATACAACACAGGTATCAGGTATCAGCTCACCTTTCCTCATCACAAAGCATTTAGTCACTGAAGCCAAACTCATACCATTACCTTAAATTGACAAAAGACCTCAATATTCAAACCCAAGTAAGTAATAGCAGCTCCTCCTTACTATTCCAGCATTTCAAAAGGCTTAGTTTGCAAGAGATCCTTTGCATCCTGCAGTCAGCTCAAATTTTTCAAAGCAACTCAGGTAATTTGTTAAGCCAAGTCCATGACAAGAAGTGCCACCAGTTCCTACTGCTGTAGTTGGTTTTCTTCACTGCATTAGTGTGTTGCAGCTGCCACTTGAAGGCTGATGGATGACCTGATTTTTGGCTTTGTGACATTAAAATTACTATCAAGCTTCAAGCCACTCAGGGAATTTCCCTGAATGATTAATTCTGGCTGTAACAGTGTAGAAAGCAGGCAGAAAAAAGGGCCATCCCATCCACTTGCACCTGCTAACCCAGTTCAAAGCAGCAGATTTAAAGTGCAAAGCCACAATTGTTTCTGTGCTTTGAGAACACTCTCATGCCCTTTCCATCATGGAATTATGTAGCCCTAACATTTCCTGCCCTAACTATCTGAGCAAGTATATTTAATATTCTTTCCTGGACCTGGAGGTATTTCAGCTTTATGTTTATCAATCCATTCACAGCCTTGGACATTTCCGTGTCCTTTCCCACTTCCTCAGGAGAACTTTTCCTTAGTTTGCCTGGTATCTGAGGGAATTCACTGCTGGATGAAAAACAGCTGCTACCAAAACACTTATCACTTACAGCAACGTCGCCCTCCTGAACCACAGAATATCCTGAGCTGGAAGGGATCCATAAGGATCATCCAGTCCAACTCCTGACTGCACAGGACACCCCAACAATCCCTCCCCATCCAAACCCTCTCTGAGCTCTGGCAGCCCTGGGGAGCCTGTTCAGTGCCCGACCACCCTCTGGGGGAAGAACCTTATCCCAATGTCCAGTGTAAACCTCTCCTGACACAGCTTCCTGCTGTTACAGAAGCTGTTAACTAAAGGTTCCATGGATCCTGGGGGTAAAAACATAGGAGATCAATAACATCTCTTTGAAATGCACACTCCAGCTTTCAAGTCCAAAACCAGATGACTCTAACCAGGCACAAAATCCACGTGTCCACACACTGGCCATCCCCATTCCACCCTTCAGGTACACAGATAACAGAACTTGAGGATATCTTCAGTTCATGGAATTTGTTATGCCAGCAAGGCAGGTTTGATCAGAAATGCCTGCTAACTACTCCAGGCCTTAAGGCTTGCACTTCACCTAGCTGACTCCATGGAGAGGAAAAGGCTCTGCCAGCACAGAAGGCAGAAGTATATTGATGATTTTCCATTGTGTGCAAGTTACCTTTCAATAGTGAAACATTTCATAAGAAAGATAAATATGCAAAGCCAGATATTCAAGCAGGCAGCTGCAGTCTAACATCTAATACATCATCCTGCTATGCTTGTTTTCCATGTCCCTACAAATCCACATGCCAGCCACCTCCTTAGTTAAGGTGCCAAGACACCTGCCCTGTGTGTTTGAGCAAGTGCTGCAGAAAGCTCCTGGGTCACGAGGCGTTAACTCGGGCACTCCAGCACTTTCCAGGTTAAGTGGGATCCATTTACAGCTGCCTGGGCACCCCAGTGCCAGGCTTTTAGCATATTTCCTCTGGAGAGCACAGTTGCTGTGATACCTAAAAGACAGGATTCCTGGCTGCTCTCCTGAGCACGGGAAGCTGGAACAGAAAGATAATGGATACCTCACACTGGAAGCCGCTGGATCTGTGTTACAAAGTAGTGATGCTACAAAACCCTGCAACAGTGGCTGTCTGTGCTCCTTCTGGTTTTGGCACTGAAAAACACACTTACAAAGTATTAAAACAGTGGTATAACTTAGAAGATTTACTAACAGGAAGAACTTCACCCACAGCTTTAGTTTAATAGAAAATGTAAGCACTACCAAGTTCAAGTCAAGGCTTCGAGCTGATTTGGTCCAGGCTATAAGCAGTTCTTCAATCTCTTTAAAAATCATGGAAAATAAAGATGAAAAATGTGAGCTTCTCATAGACACACTAATACAAAGCAATACAGCTAAAGCTGTATATTCAATTCCAGTTTTCTACAGAATCCCTTTGATCACCTGTACTTTTCTTCAGTACAGAAAGGGAAATTACCAAACAAAATAGTTGTCTAATCATTAGGTTGACATTCATTATCCAACCATGTAAACTAATAAAGCTATTTCAGGAGGCACTGAAATTACACATTTCACACACCTCAGCCCTGTGGTTTTAGTACTCACTTCCTCAAGTGGTTAACTGAAGCTTATTTAAGCAATAAAAAGGAAAAGTGAAAGAACAAGTCATTGTCTGGGTTAGAAATGTACTGCCACCTTAACAGCCTTTCATCTGCACTGTTACACAGGCTCCAAATATATTAGTCAGAACCCTGAAGTGGCATTAATGAGGTTGACTGTGCACATACTGATTAAGTAACACATCTGCTTCCAGCCTCTTTAAAAAAAAGAGGATATTAAATACTTCCACAGGGCTTTGGAACTGCCAGCTGCCCACATGGACTGATCACCAACAAGAAAACCCCACGGCCTCTTGTCCTGGGGAGCCCAGAAGTACCAGAAGTACCTTTCTGTCCATGACATCCATATTTAAGTCCCGATGGTACAGAAATCAGACATCAGCAGCATCTCAACTCGTCCACATCTGGCATTGTCCTTGCTCAATTATTTCATGGTGTGAGCACAGGTAAGAACAGAGGAGAAGCTGAGCCACAGTTGTCCTCCAGCACAGGTGACACCAAGTACTAACAGTGCTTGAAGGCAGTCAAGGACAAAAACTAATACAACAGAAGACAAATCTCTTACCCCCACAGACATGAGGGTATCAAAACTACTTTACACAGTGCTTTCTCTCTCCGACTGGAAAACTTTATCCACTGTAAATTACCAAGCAATCACTTTAGATTTGTTATAAAGCTGTGTGTATGAAGGTCACAAAGAAAACCCTTCACATAAAAACTAACAATTGCAGAAAGGGATGTCTGAAATGCACTGTCAGCAAAAGGTCACACAGTTGAGATGCAACCAAGTGCTGAGATTTTTTTGGAGCTTACATTACCTTTCCTTCAAAGACTTGCCAAAAATATCAACACTGCCATTCACCTTGCTTATTGGGAAGGACAAAACAACTCCCAACAGTGATGAGGTAGAGAAGAGAGCATTCCTTAAGGCCTGGGGAAAAGCTGGTCAACTGTCAGACGCTACTCCAAACCTGTATCATTAGCCAAAAAAAAGTGTGGGTTTCTTCTATTTCACTTACAAACATACTGAAGCCTGATAGTTCTAAATGCATCCCTTAAATATGAGAGATTAATGACACACCTCTCACTCCCACAGGATCAGTTTTCACCACATGATCCAAGACACAAAGCTCTTCCTGCAGGTGGCAAAGTTAAGACTGAGACCTAACTAAGATCTATACCTAACTGGAAAATAAGTCCTGTGGAGACACTTAGTTCAAGCAACAAGGTCACCTTTGAGAATCCAGAACTGCCATTTTGTGCTCAGGACAATGCAGAGCACAAACACAGCAACCCATGTTCCAAAGTGTCTCCTCTTCCCAAGTGCCTCAGCTGAGGCAAATCCAATCCACTGTCCAATCTGCTGAGTGCCCCCTCTTAGGGAATAAGCCTCATTTGCCAATTGAACCAGAAATAAAAGCAGTGCTGTGTGTACACAGCAGCATGAACTCTTGTATCAGCATTATTGCCTGCTGCTCTCCACTAATCCCCCAAAGCAAACGGTGGGAGAAGCCCGGCACACTCCCTAAAAACCCCAGGCCTCCAACACGTTTGTTCCAACAACATCAGCTGATCCACAGCAGGTCTTCTTTGCCTCAGGGAAACAGAAGTTCTCCTCAGAAGTTCAGGTTTCAAGGCTTTCCTCTTGATTTGTAACGTTTATGCACACAGTGAAAAGCACCTGGTATTTAATCCTGCAGCTTTTGCAGACAACAGCAACAAAACATAAGTTAAAGCCAGAAAGCACAGTCACTTCAGCTTGGAATAAGACATTCTGGTAAATTAAGACAACTATCAAAGCTAACTTTTCATTTCATGTGCAAGCACAGTTTACACCAAGCATTATATACCAAGAATCTTGTTGGTTACTCACATGCTGAAGTCTGCCATCTCCCACAGGAATTACAAATGTCTTTCCATTTTGATATTAGCCACAAAAACTGCAAAACATGTGCTGTGTTGCATCAGTCTGTTCACACTGGAGGTCCACAAACAACAACACTGGATGGTTTGGGTTGGAAAGGACCTTAAAGCCCATCCTGTTCCACCCTCTCCCATGGATAGGGACACCTTCCACTATCCCAGGTTGCTCCAACCTGGCCTTGGACACTTCCAGGGATGGGGCAGCCACAGCTTCTCTGGGACACCTGTGCCAGGGCCTCCCCACCCTCCCAGGGAAGCGCCCTTGGAATGCTCCCTATCCCAGCTGTGTGTTAACCCAGCTGACAACCAGCAGGAAAAGGCACTGTTGCTCATCCCAAAGAGCTGCACAGGCCCCTGCAGGCAGCAGGCAGGGCCCAGGCAAAGCCCACAGCTCACCTGCACACACTTGTGCCCCAGCTCTGTGCTCAGATTCCCCAATCCTGAATCACACAGACTTAATCCCCCAGCAAACCAACATTAAAAAACACACATTCCTGTGTCTTATTGCGCTTTCCCAGAACTGTGAAACGAGATGGATGTTTGGAGGAACAGTTTGTACCTTCTGCCATTTTCTCCCACCCACCCACACCCCCCCTCAGGGTGTCTTCCCATTGCCCTGAGCAATAACTTCCAGATGTCCAATCTTTGCTTTTCCCTAAGACTTAAATTATTTCCTGAGTCCCACTTCATAATTGTAATTTCAAAATGCAAACTACCATTGACAACACAGGGGTTTTTTTTAATTTTTAACAGAACAACAAAAATAAAAATCACAAAATGTGCTGGAACACAACAACTCATAACTGCAGTGTGTCTGGTATAGCATTCATACCAATTAAAGCAACAACTTCCCCTCAAATTCATTAATAAATACACACAACCAGATTTCCTATTCATTTAGAGAGGGGGAAATAAACACCCACAGGCATTACAGCAAACATCTTCAAATAACTCAAGGCAAACTGAAGCCAGTATCTTCAGTCTCGTTGGTTTTACTAGTAGAAGAACCAAGGTATTTCCCATTTTGATGGGCTGGCCACTGTGCAGGACAGCAAATTACTTCTTGCTGCATGAGCATGTTAGAAATAAGTATATTAGCAAGTGTTTTCATAGACTATTAATAATGTCAATGTCATCTTGGCTCATGTGTTTTAAAATCTTTTCATGAAGGATTAAAACTAAGATTTTTCACTGTTTTCCCATGGTTTGCCATCATTGTTCAAGTTTGGTGACACCACAGTGCTGGTCTCAGCCTGGAAGGTACAACCTGACCTCAGCTATTGCCTCCCCTTTCACACCATCACACCCTGAAACCCCAAGATATTCTCGGCAATGTCAAAACCACTGAAAGCAATTCATATTTTCCTCTCCTCATTTCTAAGCACACAACACTTGATATGAGAAGTGTTTCATGTTGATCAAGCACTGATGTGAACTATAGACCATGTGAAGGCAGATTTTACTACAGTAAAGGCTGTATAACAGACTAATATCAGTTACACTGTTACAAAACCAATTTAACAGGTTAAATAACAGCATCTATAAATAAAGCTGTTTGGCTACTTAGTATGACTTTGCTATAAAAAATACAGAATGGAAGGCTGTGCTTTTAAACCGCTGAGTTTGTAACTCTGTGACATGCAAGAACTTGAAAGTAACTGATTTTTACCACTTTTATCCACTGAGGAAAAACGAAGGAAGTGAAATATCACCCAGAACTGTTTTACCCAGTATCACATGTAACTTAGAATAATACAAGGCAAGAAATCTCTGTGCAATAAATATTGACAAGTCAATTTAGGACCCAATTTAGCAGTTGCTCCCTTCAGATGAGATAGAACTCGTGCACTTGAATATAAAGAACTGCTGCTGCTGAAAGGGGAGTTTTAATTTCACATGATTTCAACAGTCTTTATTCCAGCAAGGGTCTTCAGACACTGCTGTAGCACAACTCCAAACCCAAAAAGAAAGAGGATTTACATTGCCAGTAAAATTTGAAGTGCTGGGAAGACAGTGCCACTCTACCTTGAAAAGGAAATTTTGAGAAGCAGTAATAGCATCTCTGCTTCACTGAAAGAGTCCCAAATTGCTTTAGATTCCAAACACATTCTTCTCCAGAGCTGTCAAACCTCCTCTTGAGCAGGAGAGCTAAATTTGAGCTTCGCTTTAAAGCAGTCTGAACTAACAAGAGTGTGTTCTGTTCTTCACAGGGTACAGTTCTCCTTGTGCTGGGAGGAACTAATTCAGCAAAGAGTTACTTCATATTTTCTCACATGAGCCACATCACGATTCCTCCCTGTCAGGGAACCTCGAGTACCTTGAGTCCAAAAGGTTTTGTGAATTGGAGAGGATCAGTACAACACTAAACTCTTCTCAGCAGAATTGCAGAGTTGGACTTGATGATCCCTGCTGCTCCCTTCAACTCAGAATATTCTGTGATCCAAAACTGGAATGCAATGGCTGCAAAACAAATGACTATTTCTAAGCTCTTCCTACATGCATGGCACTAACACAGATTTAGGAGCTGCCATCAGGGAGAAAGAGTTAGATAAAGGAGGTTCATCAAAAATACAACCTGGTGGAGTTGTAATCTTAAGGAGTGAGGAGTTGCTGGGTTTACTATATGCAATTTCTAATATTTAAGAGCTAGCTGAAGAGCCCCCACAACAGCACAGACATAAGACACACTCCTTTTCCAGAGAAATCTTTCCCATCAATCACAGCTACTGCTCTCATGACTCAGTGTCCAATACAAGTTAGACAGCAAATTGTCCATGAAGATTTTACTCATCAGCTCTGCTTTTGGAACGTGTTTGCAGGCTGCTATTTTGGTTTCCAAGTTTTTGTGATTGCCAAATGAGCTGAGCCACAGTTAGGTAACAGAAATCACTAGTACATGAAAAGACTAACACGAGTCACATGCCAAGGAGATAACTCCACACAGTGCTGCACATCCTCCTCCCACTGCCACAGACTTGGCACAGCACTGTATCCCAACCATCTTATTCAACAACACATTTAGACCACAGCAACTTGGAGTAATTACCACTTAAAAAACGTTCTGCTGAAGGCACCACCGGTCCTGCAGAAATCCAAACACCAGCAGCACAGAGAAAGGTGCACAAGCACCATATCCTTCCCACAATGTCTATTAATAAGTTTGTATCTCTTCAGAAAGGCCCAGGACTCTCCCAGTCTCCACAAAGCCGGCAGCCACACACCACTTCACCCGTGACTAGTGAAACAGAACGTGCACCGATCTCTGCCCCACACACGGTCACATGTGGGCACTTAGCTGGGGACCCTGTCCTTCCTAAGTGACAGGCACTGCCAGCCCCAGTGACTCTCCACACAACACGCTAAACCCAAAATGCCACCAGCAATAAACACACTGTCTGTCTGTTCACGCTGCACTGCTCCACACACACACAAATAAACCTTTCAAGTAACGATCTCAATAGCAGCTTTTCCATCAGGACTTTTTAATTGCATACAATTTAAGGACCAACACAAGATGGTTCAGGCAGCTCCGTTTCAGCTGCTCTACATCACACTCAGCTACCCTGAGTCCCTTCCAAAACAGCAGCAGGCTATTCCAATTGCAAAGGCACACAACACGAAGCTTAGCAAGTTACCCTGCAAAATAACTCTGAAATTTCTCCTTAAAATACATATTCTCGGCCAATACTGTTTGCTCTTTTTACCTCCACCAACAGTTAAGGAAAAATATCTCCATACTTCCCTACACTGACGTTTTTTTCCTCGTTTTGCACATCCTAAGCAGTTGGAGACTCCGTAGTGCTCCTGCAGGGACAGATGCACATAAATCTAAGCTTAGAGGACTGTTATCTCCATCTTGCTTCCCGACCTGTTTTTACACCACTGCACAGACCGACAAGGCTCTGTAATCCAGCTACACGTCTTGTTTACCCACTTCACACCACTGAACCACAGCCCACACCGTCTCCATCACAGGCTGCAGGGAGCACCGAAGAAAATTTCCTTTTCCCGAATCCTTCTGTAGGGAAAACGAGCACCATCCTTCTCCCCGCAGCCCAGTCCGAAGGAGCCCCCTACTCTCCCGAACAGCCGCAGCGGGCAAGTAGCAAAACAACTTCCAAATCCCAATCAAAGGGCCACACTAGGCATTCAGCACTGGGGACAGGATGGGGACCAAGGCGAAACACCCTCCCGCTCCCCAAAAAAGCCTGCCACGGGGACGGAGAAAGGGCAAGCAGCACGGGGGGGAGGCGGCTGCTCCCAAGGAGGGAGGTTTGGCGGGGAGCAGGGCCATGGGCTCGGAAAGGTTTTTTGGAGAAGGGCCACGTAATAGGAGGCTTGGGAGGGGGCAGAGTCACGGACCAGGGGAAGGGCTGCAGGGGAGCAGGGTCATGGGCTGGGGGAGAGGGGAGGGCGGGGGT
>WEIV01026146.1:17404-81147 GCA_013390005.1 Calyptomena viridis
ATCGCCACACGGCCCACCCTCCCCCGGGGCGCGCTGGGAAATGTAGTCCTGGGGGGCGGGGCTGAGGGAGGGGCGGGGCCGCTCCGCCCACCGCCCCTCGGGGTCATGGACCCCGCTCCGATCCCGCCCCGACCCCTCTCTGATCCCGCAGGGCACCAAAAAGTGTCCCCGTTTGGGTGTAGAGCTCCGGCCTGGCAGGGCTGGGAAGCAGCTCCGCTCTTTCCCCAGCGCACTTGTGTATTTGGTGTTACCTGCAACTACGTTTTTGTGGGTTTGAGATAGTTTAGAATTTGAGTGACCTTTGTGTTGAGCGTTGGCTGCTTGGGAGTGGTGAGAAGGACAGTAAAAGTCTTTGAAAACTTAATGCATTTGGGCATCGTGGTGAGACAAGGGGGAATTAATGGCTTTAGGCTGAAAGAGGGCAGGGTTACATGGGATATTGGGCGGGAATTGTTCCCTGTGAGGTTGGGGAGGCCCAGGCACAGGATGCCCAGGGAAGCTGTGGCTGCTCCATCCCTGGAAGTGTCCAAGGCCAGGTTGGAGCAACCTGGGATAGTGGAAGGTGTCCGTGCCCATGGCAGGGGGTGGCACTGGATGGGCTTTAGGATCCCTTCCAACCCAAACCAGTGTGGGATTCTGTGATAATCAAATTCAATGATCTGTATTAAAAAATCCAAACTACTTTGTTTTGTTTCTGTTTCAGAAGGTCTGGGAATGTACGTGATGCACATCATGTGATCTCCGGGGTGGAAACAGCTCCTCTGCTCCTATAACTGGGAATTCTGACTGAACCTCAACAGCTTGGTGAGCTTGGTGGTGAGAGGAAGAATGGGAGTGTCATAAAAAACACAACTTAACTGTGTCATCAGCAACAGCACTTGTTGAACATCATGTGCTGACGTTCTGTTCCGTGTTTTGCTTGCAAGCCCTTGGTGACCTGGCAGAGCTGAAAGGAGGCTGCAGGCAGGTCCTTCAATTAATGGCTGTGGTTCTGCATCCATCAGTCACCTCCAAGGAATTCTGTCATGTATTCCATGAGCCATTATGCATGAGGTAAGCAGCTTCTGCCAACTGATGCAATACACAGTAGCTGGTATCTGATATTTAAATAGTTCCAGTGACACTTAGATGTTCAGCTTCTCCCTGGAACTGGATGAGGCTTGGAACAACCTGGTCTAGTGGAAGGTGTCCCTGCCCATGGCATGGCAACACCATAGAGGAGAAGGAGAACATGACACTGTATCTTGTCACCACACCCCCAGGGTGTCAGAAGTTTCCACTGCTGCCACATGCTTTGTGTTCTTCCAGCTCTAAAATTCATGGAAAACAACTCCCAGAGTAGTCTCAGCTGTAAACGAATGCAACTACTGCACACAAACAATTGGAGCATTAAAACCCCATGTTAATATAAGGCCTCTCTGTGCTATTTTGATCTATAGTCCTCCTGTGAAGGTTTTTCTACCCCGATTTTTTGCTACATAATAGTTTTCGTGTAGGCTCTGTGTAATTCCCCCAAAATATAAGCTACTGTTGCAGTTTACGTAGGTTTCTGGTGTAAGAAGTCTGTAACAATAAGTGATATTTTGCTGTGCTTGCAGCTGAGATCAGCCTGAAATGCTGCACAGAGCAGTGCTGGATATGTCTCTGCTCCCAACCCCTGTTCAGGAGAGTCTGGCATCTGAAGTGTTCCATCAGCCCTAATGTGAGCTGGCAGAGAATGACTTTCACTGTGAGCACTAAGGAATCCAGGTTTGTTTTCCTTTGGACTGGGACACAGGTAACTCAGGCACTTCACAGATGAACACTGAAACTGCTGCTCCTCTGGGGAGGCCCTGAAACTCAGACAATTTCACAAGCCTGGAAGGGCTGATGGGCTTTTAGTAAAGCACACAGTGGTCCCACTGTCACTTAACCTCCTGTCACTGGTTTTCCTCTCCCAGGGTGAAAGCTTTCCGGGGCTGAAGCTTCCCACCAGGATTCTGTGTGCTTGGTTCTGTGCTTAGATCTGTAGCCAAGTTCCATCTGTGCTGGCTTCCTCCTCCTCCTCCTCCCCATCTGGCAAATCCACTCACTGCTGGGACTACAGAAAGCCAATCTGGATGGTTTCCCTCTGTTTTCAGTGCCTTGTTCCTTGAAGGTATCACTAAGTGGGAGGCAGCATTGGACCACCTTCTCAAGCAACTGTAGCTCCCATCAGAGGACAGGGCTTATCCTCTTCCTGCTACTCCCAGTCTGCCCACAAAACTCTACACAAGGTGTAGGAAAGAATTTTGAGGAAGCTCAATTGATGCACTTGGACTGTGGAGATTTTGCTTTTGGAACTGAGCCTGAGTGTGTCAGTAAAAACAAGCAGCAGAATTTGACCTTAATGGAAATGCAAAAGTTCCACAGAGAAGTTGCAGGCAATCCATTAAGGTGATGCTTAAGCACAGGTCTTGGAAATGGAGAATTCTCATGGAATTTCATTTATACACTCACAGCACCTTTCTCTAATGCTTTGGTAGGACATGGTGAAGTGTGTTTTCCTGGCTGCTGAAATGAGAATTAGGCAGCACTGGCTGTTAGTAACCAACCCAGTAGCTGAAATGTTGATTGGGGGGAAAAAATAAGAAAAGTGTTCAAGCATCCTATCCTGATCTGTGCCTGGATTTAATATAAATTAAATATCACAGACAGCTTAACACAGGGACCCATTTGTAGACCTAAGAGGAAAGGGATTAACTGAGAAAACTGAGAACATAAGGACTCCTGCACCACCCAGGAGAAGTTATAGGAGAAGCATAGCTGATGGTTGTGAGCAACATTTCACTAAACTGAGACCATTCCTGTGTCTGCTTACAATCTCAGAGCCTGGCCTTTCCTGTGATTACTGTTGGTGTCTGGAAAAATAACAGGAGATAGAGATGCATCTTTATACTAATACTGATACTGCCATAAAGACTGAAATCAAACCCATGTGAAAACATCAATTTTTCCTGAATTCTCTTTACCTTGCTCTGCAGAGAATATAAAAACTTAAACAGGTTAAGCTTCTTCTCGTAACAAATTGGGATGAAATTCTGTTATTTTACAGGGTAAATATTTGGGTCAGTCAGTTACTATTACAGAGCGATTAGATTGCTCAAGAGGCTTTGAAACAAATGTAACTAATGAATTAACCTCATTCAGGGAGTGTGAAATCTGTTCTAGGAGAAATGCCAACTAGTTCAAACAATACTAATTATGGACTCGCAACAACAAGCGGCTGTCGAGGCTGGAGCTCATTCCCCAGTGCTCCTCCCATAACTGGGAAAATGCTCCCCTGGACCAAACCTGCTTGAAAAGAGGTGGGATGGCAAAAGCATCCTGCTTCTCTGGAGATGGGAGCACAGATCAAATCCCTTGCAGGGTTAAATTTTCCCACTTCCAGGGTGTTCCAGTTAGGAGTGAGGTACATTCCAGCACTGTGCTGCAGATCGATGAACCAGCAGGAACTCTGTGTGTTCCCTGTATGGGGAAAGGAATGCCAGAGTCACTTCTCAATTCTAGCCCCAGGGACTTGGATTCTCACTAACCAGGAACTTTCAAATGAGCCATCTCTTAAACTGCAATCTGCATTACACCAACCTCATTGTTCAGGTCTGGAGTTGTGCTCTGGCTTTGCTCAGGCTGATAATGGTCCATGTTCTAGCTTTAAAACAGACATTTAGAGTGTTTACAGTGAAAATAAATGCCTTCGGATGAAGGTTTTAGGTCCTAAGTTCTATCCGAGCTATCCAAAGCTTACACAGCTCCATTGCAGCAAAGCCTCGAATCATATACACTTAAGAAAACCTGTTCAATTGGTACCTCTGAGTCAGGGCTCAGTAAACATCCTGAATTTTACAGCAGAGCAAATCCAGTGACAGCTTCATATGCCAGTTGTGAGATACTCAGCACTTTATTGAGCTCTTATCATGGCTAAATATGATTACACTCAAAGTGTCTCTAAGCTTGTTGCTGTTGTCACCTTCTTGACGGAGAATCAATATTTGATTCACCACATAATTCCATGTTAAGCTCGGGTCTCACTTCAGCTGTGGCATGCTGACAGGGCTTGAAAAGTTATGGAAAATTGTAGGCTCATTTGTTACCTTTGAACTTGCAGACAAAAGGCTACTGATTTAATGCAGAAAAACCACAGGAGAGGTCACTCTAGATTAGTTCAAACTCATCTTTCAGAACAATTACCTTAATGCTTAATAACATGTTGTATGCTGTGGCATACAGTGATAAGGAATGAAGAAACAGCGTAAGAAATTCATACAGTAAACTCAAAACAACAAGGCTTGGTAAAACCTTTGCTGGTGAAGGTCCCACGTGACTTATTTTAGGAGCAGACACTGTACAGTTGGTTAACCCAGCATCCCCTAAAATGTGGATTTTTGGTGACAGATGGCACAGTTTAAATAGCAACTTGAAGTCATTTGTCTAGTAAGAAAACAAAACATTTTCTTTGGTGTTAGGAGGAGTGTGAGCCCTTCCTCAGCTCTGTTTCCTTCTCTGGACATGCTCCAGCCCCTCAATGTCTCTCTTGTCATGAGGGGCCCAGAGCTGGACACAGCAATGGGACAATCATTTCCCTGGTCCTGCTGGCCACAGAGAAGGGAGTAGCAGGCACTGACTGTAGCTGTGCAACAGGCAGCCCATCCAAGAAGCAGAGTGCTGTCAGGCATCACCAAATCCTGTGGCTGTGTAGAATTGCTCACTTTAATGTTTGTACCCTCAGGGTGGCTGTGGGCTCCCAGCAGGAACACCTGGGGACAGCCCTGCTGCTTGTGACAAACAGGCCTGGCCAGTGACTAAAGGCAGTAGTTCTTTCTAAGGTGTTTATTCCTGTGTGGATTTGACATCAGCAGCATCCAAATTTGCCTTTCTTTGCAACTTTTAGCTCCAAAATCAATGAGACTTACCTGGCATAGTAACTCCAGCCCTTCAGCTTTCCCAAGACAGGAATTGCCCTCCCTGGGATGACTTGCAGCACAGTCAGCCCCTCTTTTCAGTGGACAGTATTCCTGTGTCAGAAGGGGGTCCTCAAAGGGGACATGTAGGACACAGTCACCATAGAAACTGGTGGGATTTACTGTGTGTCTGTGTCAGTTCTCTGAGCTGCTCAACTTTTGTGCAGCTCGAGGAGTGTGGCACAGACAGGGCCCTGCTGCAGTGCAGGCTGTGCAGAGATCCCAGAAGAATTCCCTGGAAAGGCCCTGGTACTCGCTGCTGGTATGCATCACCTTGCATGCCCTCTTTCTGTAGCTGCAGCTTCCTCATGAAAGTGTAATAAAACCCCACAGGCCCTTTGTCTGGAGACAAGGAAGGGCTCCTGGCACACTTCCACCGGCACATTTCGCTTATGGTTTGACCAGGTTTGTCTGACCTAGTTCTGTTCGTAAACTGGGCTTAATGGTGGAGTCCTGGAAGCATTCCCAGCTGCTAAAGCCAGGCTATTCCCTCTGCAGTAATTAATTGCAGTTCAAAAGCCTTTCACCAGCTATGTATCATAACATTAACATAAAAAAACATGTTCTCTGGGATTCTAAGCTTTGAACAATCTTCTTATGGTGGCGAGACATATATTCCATAGCACCAGGGCACCATGGGACCCTGCTCATCAATTGCTTGCTTCCAAGTGCAGACTGAACTGGAAAATCTCCTTCCTGTGTACCCATTGCAGACCTGTTATCACAGAGTAAAATGAAGCTTGGGATTGTTTTTACTAAGCTGGGTGTGATTTTTCATTCTGGTGTAACTTTCCATCACTTGCAAAAAAAAAAAAAAAGGATTTGAGAACAAGTATAATTAATTGAAACTTGATGCCAAATAATAATTTGAACACCATGAGGCTCCTGGAGAGTGTTCAGCAATTATTAGAGACAGGGAGAACTGTTAGCATGGACAAAGAGACAACTTTTGGTTGAACTAAATGACACATGTTTAGCAGAGAGAGCAAGAGACTGCTGTAAAACCTCTAGATTTCACTGTTTTATAAAAACCAAGAGGTTTGAATTCCCCTGGAACAAATATTCATGCGCTTAAATTAGCTACTGACTATGTGAATTGTAGAGGAACCTCCTTCTGGCATTGCAGTTCCTGCAATGCTTCCTTTGGGATTTCCTGGACTGATCTGTGTCAGCTGCACTTGCTTCCTTCCAGCTCACTGAGAAATGTGGAGCTGAGGCCAGAGCTGGTGCAGAGCTCACTCTGGGAGGTGCTGGGTGCCTGCCCTGGTGAGTGAGGAGGGGTTTCTTGAGATGCTGCAGTTTGGGGGGAGCTCCTGTCAAGGTGCTCAGCCTGAGGGATACCTTTGACATCACTGAAGACCAATTCAATGCACATAGTTTTCAGCAAAGGCCAGAAATCCTGTGTAAAGAGCACTTCTTCACATGGATGGAAGTGACTGGAAGTTACAATGAATCCTTCCCTCCATAATTTATATCTTCCTCTTCAAACCTCATCACATAATTTCTTTTACATCCAGTTCTGGCCTCTCAGCATTATTCTTGTTGCTCATTACCTCATGTGCAACCATTGAAGCAAGCTGGAGGATGAGATTTTAAAGCCTTCTGTTACCAAAGATTAATAAAGTTGGGTTTTTTTTTTTTCCAAAATAATCAGCTGCAGACTGATGCCAGGACTCAGATGCATGGGCTCAGATGTATTTTGCCTGATGGAAAAACATTTCCTCTGCTTTGCAGAGGCTGCTTACATCCCTCCTGCTGCCCTTGAGTTATTTGTTACAGCTTTCCTGACACCTGGAGAGGGACAAGCTGCTCTCTTGGCCAACATCTGAAGGTGGACAGTGTTAAAAAGAGAGGTCAAGTGTGGTTCAGTGGCTTTCAAAAGAGGCCTTGGCTATTTTAAGCACAACACTCCATTTAAAGTCAAAAGAGTGAGTTGCAACACTCTTCAAAGAAGGCAAAGTTCTCACTTTTAGGACAGCTCCCTCTCCCTGGAAGTGTTCCTGAGGTAGTGGAACCACCACGTGTGCCTTGCTTTCAAAGGCTGCAAAGCCCAAACGCCTCAAAGCTTGGCCTCAGCTCTGTCTACAGTTACAACTACTTTGAAATGCAAGATAAAATGTAGACTTAGGTCTCCTTGAACTCAAGTGACTCGAGGAAAGTACAGGCCTGGTGGAGCTGCATTTTGCAGGCAGGGAGCTGGGATGGAGGCACATCCCTGCCCTTTGGCCTCAGTTCAATCCAGAATGCAACAGCCCAGATCTCCAGGGTCAAAAAACAGGGGAGTTTGGCACTGGTTTCCCAAAGAGTAGGCTGGATGAAGTAAGATGAAAGTATGGCATGGATTCTTCCTTGCTCCTTTTCAATCATCTGAGCTGTGCCACAAGTGCCACTCTCTATCCTTGGGCCCTCAGCTGAATTTTGATGGCCTGTGTGGCAAGTGTTTAAAGCTTCCACTGCAGAATCCTCACTGCTCCAGACAAGGCTGCAGAGTTTTACTTGCACCAGGAAGGTCTAAAGTCAAATCATCCATCATAAAAATTAATAAAGCAACTGAAAAACATTCTGCTGCAGTCTCCGGTAGCACCACTTCAGGTGTACTGTCTTGAGAACTGTAAATGCTTATTTGTGTTTTATCTCTTCACTACTTGATTTAAAAAAGGTGTAGCAGAGTTTTAAATATTCCCTGAAGAATTTTGGTAGTGTTAAGCTGTTTGTAACCTGGAGCAGAGTACTCTGAAAGCTGAGCTGAACTACTGCAGCAGCAGTTCTGTGTCTCAGTCTGGAAAATGGATAGAAATCTCATTCCTCATACAGCTGACAAACACATGTCCACATCTGCTGGAGCTATGCCTGCCAAATAGACCTGGAATTGCTGTTGCCTTACAGAACATGAAATCTGGATGAGGAATGGTTATCTAACATGAAATACTTGGCAGAAATCTCAAAAGCTAATTTCATCTTCACACTTTGCCCTTTAAGGGAAATGGGTTTAATTGGGAGCTAATGCTTTTGTTAGAAGCATCTTGCTCTAAAGGACATCAATATTACTGGGTTTTAGGAATGCTGTAAATCCTGTAGGTGCAAGTCATGGTCTGTTGGAATTAACAGAGGCAAAACCTCAAGCAAAAGGCCTTCAGGATGCTGGTTATCCATGCCAAGCTCGATGGCACATATCAAGAGTTTTGCTTCATGGCCCTCACAGCCAAATAAACTTGTGAGTTCAGTTAAGAACATACTCCAAGGATGAACCAGTCCTGCCCATAAGCTTGGTTGTCTGATGCCGATCTGAATAACTTACGTGGGTGGAAAAAATTGATTTCCTGGCCTCAGACCCCACCTTTGGGGGACAGGGGTCCAAGTTCTAGCTGGGCTGGTGCATGTAAGGATCAGTATATTGACTGTTCCTGGCAGAGTAAAGGATCTAATCTTTTCTCTGGGCTTGTGGCTGGAATCCCTCGAATGTCACAGTAGTCAGGGCAGCCTGTTCTTTTTTGGGTGCCTAATCTGAAGCAGAAAGCACGATGTGGTGACTCTGCATCTTAAATCTTGTGGAAACAATACCAAGAGGAATTGTGCCTCTAAGTGAAAACAGGGAAACAACAGGGAAGGACTAAGTGAAGCATCTTCATAACCAAAACAGCATTACAACATTGCAAAGAAATACAGGGAAGTAAAGAGTCACTTCCCAGAAAAACGTCCCTTTATAACAGTCAATTCATTTACTAAAGCAAGAATGAGGAGTCTTAGAGTGACTTGGAGCTTTCCTTATAGCACTAACAAAAACAAAGCCATAGTAGAACTTGTCGGTTCCTCTAAGTAAACTGCATAGGAACCCTTCAAAGGGATTTTAGATGTTTCTGAGGAGTGTTCAGAGCAAAGCTGTGTCATAAATTGGTCAGTTTGGGGCTTGCAAGGACAAAACATGGCACATATGAACTCAATTATGAACTTCATTATGAAGAAAATCATCCCAGCAATGGCCAAACTCTGCTTTGCAAGGAATCCAAAGAAGTGCAAGGAGGGGAATAATTCACTATGCACATGTTTGAACAGGACTTTTTGTCCCAAAGAAGTGAATTCTCCAAGAAGAGGTCATTTGGCAACTGAAGCTAACAGAGATATTGGGGGGGAGTTATGATTGATGCTGCATAAAGTAATGTTCCACTTTTAGTCCTGCTTATCCATGACGAAATAAGATATAACAGAATTATGAGTTTGTCACAGATCTCAGACTTTATTAATCATCTGAAAATTGGTAATAATTTTCATGATGGATATGATGGAAGAGCAGCTATTGTGTCTCACCAGTCTCTTTCCATCATTTTAATCTGCTCTTTGAAGTAAGACAACGCTGGAGTTCTTAATACCAGTGAATATGACCAGTCCCAGCAAAAGCTTCACTGGGGTCTGTCTTCTGGAGAGCCCTGGAGGTGGCATTCACTGCTGTATTTGTCTGGTCAGAATGAACCATAGAAATGTGTTAAAGGTTGACTGGCTCAGGTCTTAACAAGCTAATGATGAACTTGTGCAGGCCAGTGGTTATCTCTGTGAATCAGACTTTAGACTTCAACTCTCAGCTGAAAGAAAGAAAGAAAACATCTCAGTATTTCATACAAGCTCTTGCTCCTGGACAAATAGTTTCTTGTCTCATACAAACTGCTTGCAGGTAGCTAGTGTACACAATACCCCCGAAGAGATAAAAAAAGGAAAGAAAATAACTGCAGAAGCTATTTGAGAGTTCCACATCCTCAGGTGCTTTTCTACAGGTAGATTTTCTTGCAGGAAGGTCCGTTGGGAAGACACAATTTTAAACCTGGAAGCAGTGGATTTGGAGACTGCTGAAACTTTGCCAGAGAAAGTTTTTTTCTAAACATGTCTAAACTTAGTGAAGGCTCTGGTTGGTTTTAAGCGGATACTACTTTTCATCTGCTGAGCACTGGCAGTTTGGCTGCTGCAACCCAGTTGCACATTTCCTGCAAAGCAATTGAAGAAAATCCAATTTTTTTGTTAGAAATGAGGTAGAATTGGTTCATGTGGGCACTAGCCTGGGGAAATATGAACCTGCACTGTTTGTGATCAATGTGTTGGTGTGGTCACCTCCTGGGTTTACCTGCTCTTATTTTCACGTGTAATGAGCTCTTTTGAGACAATTTATCATTCTGAAATGAGCTCTTGGGTAGTTCTATGGAAACATGAGCTCTGTGACAGCTATTGAACAGAACATTATGCTGCTCTGCATAAATCCATAGCCCATGTGCATTTGAGTATTGCATGTCTACCTAATGGCAGGAGTGGAAGGAATTCAGAAGGATAATGAAAGCTGTAGATCTGTTTCTTTTACATGTTGTTGTTTCAAGCAGATGTTTCTTAGGTAAGTCACTAGATACCAAAAACTCTATATAAGCTGAAGCTGGTTGTGGCTGGGGCTGTCATGATGTGATTCTTTGTTGTGTTCTTAGCTAGACAACTTCTTTTGGCCATACCAAATACCTGAACTAACCTTTTCTGGGACGTGGCCAGGTGGTTGGTGTTGCAGTGAAATACTGCCAAGCATTTCTAAGGGATTATAAGACAATGACTATTTCTCAGCCTTAGTGTTGAGCTGGGTGCTGATTAGCTTGGGTTGGTCAAGGGAATGAACAGCCATGCCTGTTTAAAGCTTTACAACATGCAGCTTGCCATCACTAATTAGGAGGAAGTATTAATTTGCTGGAAACAGAACTCTAATCTCATCCAAAGGGAAAAACATGCACTATATAAAAATCATACACTTGGACTCCAGCACTGTGCTAAACTCCTTCTGTCTGATGAAGCATACAGTGACATTTGACTGACCTTGTCAGCTGGAGGGGTGAATGGATAAAAGAAATGAGCTTTCAGTCTCTGGCTAAACATATTTAATATGCTGGGTAGGAGGTCAGTATGACTCATCCTTTCCATTTGCTGGATGCCCTGGGATTTGTACAGAAAAATCTGTCCTTCTGTTGAATCCTTCCAGAGACGTTAATGCTTCGTGGTGCTTGAATGCACCCCAGGTGCCTTTCCAAACTGACACCCAGGTTCTGTAAAGCTGCCACCCCTTGCCATGGCTCTCTAAGTGTGACGTAGTGTCAGTACTGGAGCACTGCATGTCATTTAATGAGACTTGGCTTGAAGAAGGCAGAGGCTCAGCACGAGTCTGATGCTGCCCAGGTAACAGCAAACTCTGAGGAGGAGCAGTACTCAGCCCTTCCTGCCTCACTGAGAGGTGACTCAGCTTCATAACCTGCTTCTAAAAACAGGTCCTTGAGGAAACAGCAAAATTTCCACAGGAGCTTGATTAGGTGCTGTCCTTTGAGAAACATGCTGGCTTTTTTCTGAAGTCTCTTTAACAACTGGGCCTCTGCTTCATAAATACCTTTGGTTTTTTGACTGGGAGAGCTAAACAATGATCCAAGCTGGGGGAATGAATACAGTGAAGGGATGTGCTTAAATGCAATGAGCTACCCATTGCTCTGACAGAAAATGTGGTAATGTAGTAACACAGCCTTTCAGGAGAGGGAGGGGAATGTGAGTGTGCTGCAAAATGTTTGCACAAGTTTGCCTGGGAATTAATCAAGTTACCTCTACCTTATAAGATGATATAGACCCTCCATTCTGCAGCTGAAGCTGTAAGTGATTTCTACATGACCATGACAAACAGTGAGCGGAAATGCAATCAGTAATTGACAGATAGAGTTGCGTGTCCTTGTCACCACACTGTCTGTGATACGCAGCCCGGGTTGAGCCTCTGAGCACTTAGTGCATCTCCTCAGTAGCTGTAACTGCTCTCCAGTGCTGTTAGAGGCCTCATTATGCCAAGGGCTGTGAAAGCTGAACCCCCAAAGTGAGAAGGCAGGGCAGTAACAAAGTACAATTTATCCAGCACCTTGGCCATTATCTGCTCGCGCAGGACGGCTAAATGCAAAAAGGATTTACTCTATGCAAAGGGATAATCTTTTCTTTTTCTCCCTTTCTGTCCCAGCTGTCTAGACAGCCAGACAAATGCCAGGTTCATTTTTCAAGACCCTGACTGCAAGATGTTTTAACATTTCATCCTTTATCATGAGTGCAATCTGCCAGATTGTCTGGTGGTTATTGATCACATATCCAATAGACTTGGAGGTTTTTCGATATTATATCACCTGAAAAAGTAAAAAGTGCTCCTGACTGAGATGGCAGTGAGTTTGGTAGGTTTCTAAGTTGACAAATGAAATATAGAGGTGGCTGAGGTTGTGAAAGTATTATAGGAGCACTGAAACACTTGAAGAGATTGGTGTGAATGCCAGCTGTAAGCCCAGCTCTCCTTGTACTGATATACATGTTCTTGGACTTACAACTTAGAAACAAAACAGAAGGAAAAATTGTAAGACTCGAGTTTGAGACGCACTCATTGGAAATGAGAGTGTGGAGAGATGTGGGTATATTTTCGTAGCTGTGCCTCTCTCTCTCTCAGCCCTCTCCCTCCCAGTTCTGCTGTTGATGTCAGTCTCTGCCAATCTGGTGCACGAAGAAGTGTTTTTTAGGTGTGAGAGCAAACACCAGACTTCCCCAATATGTTTCTCTGTGCCGTGTGTCTGTTGCAGTCCTGCTCAGGGCTTACTTTCTGCTTCTGACAGACTCCACCAAGTCCTGACTGGAGTCATAGTGTGTGAAATCCAAAAGGTGGCTGCTGGGGAAAGCCTTTCCAAGACAAAACCCCAGTTTAGTCCACACTGCTTTGCCTGAGAAGTGTTGTGTTTGGACTAAGCCCTGGCGTTTGGCACAATATGATGGAGCAGGAGGCAATGGCACTGCAGACATATGATGGATAACAAGCTTGTGGCTCAGAGCAGTTGCTCATATCAGACCTATGGAAATTCATGCAGGGTGAGATTTAACACTTGCTATCAAGCAGAATCTTAAAAAGCTGTTCACAGAGAGGGAAGAAAAGCTGGTAATAGTTTGTAATGGTAGCTCTCACAGAGAACTAACCCTCCAGCACTTCCTAAGAAGCCATCTGCCACACTGAGAGAGCACCATAGAGCCTGTCCTGGGTGAGACATTCCTTTGATGGAGCCAGGATTGTCACCCCCACGGGGTCCATCAGCAAAATTTAAGTGTGCTCCTCCAGGGGTTTGCTGTGTCCAGCCTGGGCTGAAACTGCTTCCTGGCCTACTGCAGATACAGGAAAGATCATGGAATCATCACACAGTCATGGACTGGGTGGGATTGGGAGGGACCTAAAAGACCATCTTGTTCCAACCCCTCACCCTGGGCAGGGATGCTCCCACAAATCCCAGTCTATTCTGTGCCTGTGCCCTTTGCAGAATTCATGAGGAAAACAAGACAAGCTGCACTGCTGCGTCTTCAACATTAGAGATCTGATTGACACCAGAAGATTGTCCCCTTGTGTGGATCACCCCTGTAGGGAAGCAGTAAATCACAAACTTCCACACATTTAGTAGCGTAGATATTATTTATAAATATTATAATATAAATGTTATGTATTTATTTATAAATATATAAATAAATTGAAGTCCATTGATGTTCCTTTGATCTCTGACCCTGTCCCTTGCTTCCATCCTTTTTAGGGTGCCTAGTTTGCATTTACCTGAGTTTTGACTGCTGTTGTGTTCCCTGGAAGAGCTGACTTGCAGCCTAGCTTTGCTTTTTCAGCAGGAGAGACTTTTTGGCTGGGGGTACCCCAGAAATTCCTTTCTAAAAAATCAATGAGTAGAGAACATCCCTAGTAGAAGTCTGCCCTGGCTTCAACGGGAGCCAGGAATTTATTCATAGTAAATGAAGTGATGTTTATTCTCAGCATTCAGGAAACATCTTCCATAAAGATACTGGAGAGGTGTGAGCAGAGTCTGATCTGCCTTGTGGGAATGCTGTGCTGGTGGGCAGCATAGCTTTTAAGGCCTGTCTCCTAATCATGACTGGTTTCTTTCCCTTTTTGGGACAGATTAGCAAAAGAAAAACTACTCAGGTTATGTTCACGCACTCCAAACTTTCTGAGAAGTGCCTGTGTTTCAAGAGCACATCAGTTATCCACATCAGTGGGTAACTGTCCAACTGCAATTCTCTTTTTCTTCTGGATGTTGGCAATAGCCATTTCTAACAGACTTTGTTGGGAATGGATCTGCCAGCTTCAGTTTGTATCCCAAACCAGCCATGCACAGCCATCACTTATTTAGTCACAACTTCACTCAGATGCTTTTGATCTCAATAAAAACACACTTTTTGAATGAAAAGGGCTGAGTTTTGCTGGACTGAGGAATTGAAGCACAAAATTCTGCCTTTTCCGGAAGCTTTGCCCTGGAATGCTGAGAATGGTCCGTTTGATTGCCTGGGAATCAGTGACTCCTCTCTGAATGGGACTGTCACAGCTGACAGCCCTGCCTGTGAAACCTCTTCTCTGCTCTTCAGACACTCCTAAGTGATTTCCCACAGCCACATGGTTGTCCTGAGGATTTAACCTCTGTCCTCGGGAGGGCTTTCATTTCCACAGGAAGCTGAGAAGTTGCCATATACTATCCCAGCAAATACAACTGCCACGGATTTGTTACATCAGCAGGAAACCGTGCAAACTCCTCTCTGAGAAACTCAATCACTGAAAGCTAGAACATGAGGAAGAAAACTGAACTGAGCCCCTGGCACAACCAGGACTATTTTTGTCTTTGACAAATGGTGCAAACTGCTGCATAATTTTGGTAACGATGGTCCAAATGTAGGAAGTGAAGTGCATCATAGTTCCCTGGGTCTATTGCTGCCTGATTTCTTGTGGCTGTATCTCATTTCCAAAAGGCAGTAGCAGAACACTGCAGTAGCTGAGCTTCAACCATCCTGTCAGAGGCTTGAGGCAGATAAGTCACTTAATATTTTTATCTCATCACGCATATGTTTGTTATGGGACCCTCACTGGGAGGCCACTTCATCCAAATTTGCATTATCACACCCTGACTGATGAGTTTAGAGGTGACATGGGGAAGGAAAATGCCACAAAACTCAATTAATTTTGCAATGGGCTGGTTGACTCAGCCCATAGTTTCTTCTACTCTTTCACACCAACTCCCTTTAATACTCACCTACATGTGCAGGTCTCCAGGTCAGGCTCGGACCAACTGTTGGTGTTATAGGCTGGATGTACATGAAAGGAATATTCTCATAGTGGTAGCTGTGGTGGCAGCAGGAGGTTTCTAAGAATATATTACATAGTAGGTGTGTTTTACCTTCAATGTCTTCTCTGAGCTCTGCAAATGATGGACTGAGCTGTTACAGACTCCCTCCCAAGCTGGTATTGGTTAAGGAAAAGCAACACCAATTTGCCTCTGCATAATAAAGTTTACTTACTATTTGATGTCAACGGGCTTTGCTAACTTCCAAGCATGGTATTTTCCAGCAGGATTCAAATACATAAAGCAAAATAACATAAATGTGTCAATGAGATTTGAATTTAAGAATAAGCAAACCAAACAGATTAGACTGAAAAAGGAACTGTCTCAAAGGCACAAGGCATTCTGTGCAGATTCCATTAAGGATTTTATGAGTTTAGCTATGGCTAAGCATAATGCTTTTACATGCAGGAACAGCGTGATGGATGATGATTTTTAGAAGTGAAATAGCAGTGCTACTCTAGTGTGCCTAGAGTTGCTCACCAGCTTTTCTCCTGAGGCTTAATTAAAAGGAATATACTGTCCATCTCCATATGGAAATACTGGCATACCAGAAACATCCATTTGCTTTGATCCTCCTGCTTGGTGCTTAGAAAGCAGATGCATCCAGGTGTCATATTTTTATGTGATATGACTGGTTATCACAAATACTGCCACTTTCTAATAGCTACTGATTCCCCGTACTCTGGCCCTGGGAAGCTGCAGGAAGGGCCTCCATTTACAGACTTGGAAAGGCAACATCCCCAAAACAACAAGTTATTCAGTGTCATCTGTCATCCCAGAGAAATTCCTCTGCCCACTCCTTCCTGTTGCCTTCTGGATGGGAGATGATCCTGTGAGCTTGTGGGATGTTGCTGTTAGCTCCTCATGGCAACGCTGGGTTTCCCACCCCTCCTTGTGCTGTGATACAATAAACACACATATCATGGCACCAGCCTGTGGCTGAGGTGGCAATTTCCATCCGAGGTGAAGGTGCTGCTGACTTGGCAGAGCAGGTTTTGGGAAGAAGGATGTGAGTGCTGGGACACTCTCAGGACGCTCCTCTCTTTCCTGCTGTCCTGCAGTGGCTGTGCAGACTGCACAGCTTTTTATGCCTTATGTATGGCTTTGTATGACAGTGTCTGACAAGTCTGTTCCACTACTTTCACAGACTCCTCTATGTGGGCCTAGAGTAATAAAGGTGAATAAGCTGATAAAGCTGAGGATAGATGTGATGGAATTGCAATGGGAAAAAAAGAGGCTTTAACTTTTGATTGAAATGTATTTGAAGGACAGGATTAGCTTCACTATGAGTGTGGCAGCTCTTTGGTGAGTAAAGCCCTCACTTGACTGCAAGAAAGCCAGAGATTTTTGTCTCTTCTATAACAACTATTAAATGTATAGCTGGCACATATGTGTTAGTGATGCACCAAAGCCAGCTCAGGAGCAAATCAGTGACTATTTCTGTTGCTGAAAAGGCTGGAAGACTGCTCATTCTGTGTTGTTATATTCTGCTAATCAGTAAAAACAACCCCTTTTCTAATTGTCTGTTATTTGGGATGATTCTGCTTCTGAAGGTTCAGTCTTAACTAAGTGTCTGGAATAAGAGTCAGGTAAGAGCAGGAGAGACTTGATCCATCAGGCCCAGAATTAGTACTGGTTTGGATACTCGTGATTTGAGTTGGGCATATCAGGGAGTTTCCAACTCATTAAGTTCTTTGGACAAAAGGTGTAATAAAGTGCCATTTCAGTTGTGTTAGTGCCTCACGGAGGTACAGCCTCACACCTTGGTCCTGTTTAGTAGGGGATTACCTTCCCTTCTCTGGACTCCAGGGATTCCCACTCAAAGTCATTGCAGCCAGATAATTTGTACATCTTCCAATCTAGTGCTCATCCTTTGCCTATGAAATCATTTAAAAGAAAATACACTGTCTCTACCCCACTTTCCCTTGCAGACATGGTAAGCTGTTCACTTGAACCTCGTATTCCAATTTCAAGTCTGTGGAGCTGGAGCAGGTTTGCCTTGGGAGCAGAACTAGTATTTTGCAGTGCTGACCATTCGCTAAAGACTTCTCCTGTATTCCTGACTGTGATATTTGGAGTGGAGAAGCTCAATGATATCTGCTCAAATCTTTTCAGCTGCATCGAGTGTAATTGCTAAAGTGAACCTTGTAATAACTGAAGTGCTTGATTTGCCTCAGCCAGGAATCCTGTGAGATTTCCAATAAAGCTGCACGATGCCAGGCTGCCGTACAGAGCCTGGGATCTGCAGTTACACAAGAGCATCTCTTTTCCTGCAGGAAGGGTGGCTGAGATGACATCTGAAAAGTGACCTGAGGGAACACTGCTGGCTAAAAAGGAGCAGCTGATTTTTTGTTATTCTGGGAGGCTGAGCATATGGTGCAGCACAAGGCCAAACCAGTCCCTCCCTGTGCTTTGCCAACCTGTCTCAGCATTCCCTGCAGTCTTCTCTCCCCCTTTGGCAGGCAAAACTTTTGCATGCCTCTTTCCCAACTAATTAAATGTAGTGCTAAGGCATGGCTTTTCCCTATAAAAGGGGCTTCATCAAACATGGGAAGTCATGGCCCAGTGGCCGTGGCAGAAGCCTGAAGCCTGGATGACTTTCACCAAAGCCTGCATGCCTTTCACTAAATCCTGAATGCCTTTCACTTCACTGCCCTTGGTCGAACCTGTTTCTGTATTTTTCATTACATTGCCAACCCTGGTGTCCAGATTACCTTCACAAGTGCTAACATTGCTCCACTGTTGCCTCTCCGTCCCACGGCTGTTGGAGCTCAAAGATGCAGGAAGCATCTGTCCAAGACTAAAGTGAAGCGGCTCTTAAAAAGCAAGGAGAACCGATTTGAGCCTTGATTAGACCCAAGACCCTTCACCAGAAACTGCTTGCTAAAGAAACCTTTCTATTTCCTTGGCACTGACTTTATCTGGTGGTTGGATCTGGCTGACAATGAATTATTCTGTTGCAATTCCGTGAGACTGAAGCATAACACAAGAGCATTAGACAAATCCTGTGAAATTAAGAACATGGGAAAGTCTAAAAAGAGAGGAAATACACTGGTGTAGCAGTGGATTTGCAATTCATTTGATAAGATTTTCAGACACTGGGTTAATACCATGTGGTGGAGAGTTGATACTTCCAGTGGTGAGCTCACTGTGTTTAGGTGGATTATGCTGATGCTGGGTGTTCTGCACAAGGCAGAATCTCAAATCTCCAGGCAAATATACACTTTGGGATGCTTTTTTTTCCACAGCTGCAATGTTTTTAATCTGCAGTGCAAATGGCTTGCTTGGTTTTCTAATAGTACAGCTCAAACATACTGTAATTTGGGTTTTGGGCAGCATGTCCTTTTAATTACAGGACCATGCCTGTTGCAATAGGACAGGAAACTCAGGATTGCAAGTGGTTTCTCAGAAGCAGAGACACTGTCAGCTCAGCTCTGAGGATGAAATGTGCATTTAGCTGAGGGCAACACAAGGTTTTTTGAGGTTGTTGTGCTACTGATTGATTAAAAACCAGAAAAAACGCTACAGCAGATTGACCCAGAGGGGGTTGACAGTAACAGCAGCACTGGTTGCACTCAGATTAGCCTGGGTTTCCTTAAATTTAGGTATCAGTCGTGACTAATGCAATGGATTTAGGCAATAGCTTGCCATGACTTTCATGGTTTGTCCTCCTAACTGGGATATAGTGCACTGTGCATCTGAGATTTGCAACATCCTATTAGAAATGAGTATAAGAAATTAATTATTCAAGCTTGTTACGGTGAGCCTTAAATTGTTTGCAGCCCAGTATTGTAAAAAAATAAAAAAGCTTTATAATTCCTTGGTGGAAAGTAGATGCTTTATTATCTGCAGATTGTATTAAGATTTACTCCATCAATAATGCCTCATTTGCCTTGTGTTCTGCTCGTGTTCTGCTTTTGTCCTTGATAAGAGCAGCAGGGCACAGCCCTGTTAAATAACACCTCCAGCCTAAGCAAAAGATTATGGGATCCTGATGCCAGAAAAAATATGAGGAATCCAACCTCTCTCAGGGTGCTGTTGCCATCTAAAACTGAGATCAAATATTAGAACTACAGAATCCCGAAATGCTTTGGGTTGGAAGGGACCTTAAAGCCCATCCAATTCCACCCCCTGCCACAGGCAGGGACACCTTGCACTAGATCAGGTTGCTCCAAGCCCTGTCCAACCTGGCCTTGAATTTTTCATTCTTTCAAATTATTTTCTTGCATTTCAGCTGTGTAGTTTTGGGCTCAGAAGGAATTAAAAATGTATCTTACTAAACAGCTTCATTCATTTTCCTTCTTAGCTGTTTCAGCTGGACTGTCTGATTAATTTTCTGTAGTGGTTATGCTTCTTTCACCTTGAAGGTGTAAAGTTTGTTTCCCTCTCACACTGGGTAAGCTCAATGGGCATTTTTGCCCTGCAGAATGTGCCAGTCTGGGTTCTCAAAGAAATGAGACATAATCCCCTTTGGTAGCTCTGCTCCATATCTGCAGTACTTTAGCTTCAGCAAGGTTAAACCTGACATGGCTTTGGTCCCTCTTGGAATCACAGCAGGCCCTTAAATAGACCTAAATCAGTGCCTTTGCAGAGCTGAGAAATGGCCTCGTGGCTTCTGTCCTCTCTGATCCAGAGTTGTAGGTCGAAAAGCCATGAAAAATAGGTTTTGCAGCCAGAGCTGATACTTTGGAGGTTGTGATAATGCCCCAAGCACTGGGGTAGCACTTCCAGCAGCTGACTCAAGGGAGAAACTGTGAGTTTGCACTGGATCCTGTTGGAGACAGACTCTGCTGGGAGCTACAGTGTCTACAACAGGACTAATTAACATTCAAAGCGAAAAATCATTACTTCTAAAACACAGCTTTTGTTCTCTAATACCGGTGGTATCAACTAGCATGTGGTGTGAACCTCGAGAGAAATGCTCTGTAAGTGAGAATCCCACTTCAGCTGGTCAGGCAAACTTGTGCCACTGAATTTACTGAACAGCTTAAAAGAGTCAAAAATCTCTTGTTTCATGTATTCCTGCAGCAAGTATTTGGAATGATCTGCCAGTATACACAGGGCATTTAAAGACTCCAGCATGAAATCTTCTGGCATTATTACCTGAATCATATCTGAATTAACCACTGAGTTAGTCCATATTATCTCCTTCCTGGGAGGAAACAGAGGTGCCTGACTGAAACAATGTAGCACCTTAGGAATTCCCACAGTTAGGAACATCAGGATGATCTGCTGGTTAAATCAAGAGTGGTACAGCTCCACAGGACATTGGCCAGCTGGAGATTATAAACAGCATGAGGAGAGGAAAAAGAAACAAGTTCTTCCTAAAGAGAACAAATAAAACCTCAAACAGGTTTCTGAGAGAGGCCCTGAAATTTCCATCCTTGGAGATGCTCAGAATTCAAACCAGACAGTACTGAACAATCTGATCTAACACTGAAATTATTGAAATCATTTTGGAGCAAAGTGTTCTGCAGCTTATCTATGCTGCCAGCTGCCACCTCCAGTTTTCATGGAAGCTGCTTGTTTCCTGGGATGCCTTCTGCCTCCCATGCTGTAAAATACAATAAATGTCACATGTGATTTTGTAGACAACAAGCATGTTACCTCTCCTTCCTCCTCCATAGGGACAGATAATTGTTTCCCTGAATCTGTCCAGTCTTCCAAAGACTTTAAAGTTGTGTGGCAAAGGTTATGTCATGGATCAAAGTGTATTCCTTGAGTTGGTGACCTTTATTTGCATGAAGAAGTTTAAATGAGGAATTGTCTTTTAGCCAAGAGATACGGGAATATTCCATAAAATTAGCCATAAAAACTAAAAGATAGTATTGTGATTCATCCTGTATGAGTGCAAGAAGATCAAACCACAAAAGGATGGCCTGTGCTGGCTTTGTTTTCCTCGTGCAGACAGTGCTGGGGCTGGGCATCACATTAACAGACCTGTTCATAAAATATTCCATAACAACCAGAGCAGCTCATGCTTAATGGAAAAACATGAAATGTTCCATTGGGAAACAATTGCCCTTTATACAAGATGCATTTCTTCTCCCTCCCTTTTGTTCAGGGAATCTGACTGGGAACAAAAAAAAGCTTGTCCCTTCACACCCCCTCTGTTCGTGCTGCTCCCTCCCCAAATCAGGACCCTAATCCCGTGTTTGGACGACATAATCAGCTACACAAATATCAGTTGAGATGGCACAGACAGATTAGAGCTCCCAGCAGGACCAGGGAGGATGGCTCAAGCTTTAAATACCTCTGCCTCTATGCAACTGTTTTTCCTAAGGATAAAGCAAGAGGAATATAAACAGGAATTCTTTAGGCAGATGGCCTTTAGTAACCTCTCCACGAGGCAGCTTGTAAATATGTGGCTCAGAGAGCCAGCCTGGACTGAAAGGGCTCTCCAGACATGGATGTGGGAAACTTTGTGCATGGCTGAGGGGGAAGACACTATTACTGGGGAGAAAAAAGAGTAAAAAAAGGCTGATAATTAAGAGTAAAAAGCAAAAACCACTGTAGAAGATAAAATTCTTCCTCAGTTTTCAAGCACAGTTGACAGCTGACTTCTTGTAGCTATTTAGTGCCCCATCCCTGGAAGTGTCCGAGGCCACGCTGGATGGAGCTTGGAGCAACCTGGGATAGTGGAAGGTGTCCCTGCCCATGAACAAAATGAGCTTTAAGGTCCTTTCCGTTCCAAACCATTTTGTGATTCCATGATTCTATGATTATTACTGGAGGGAAATTCAATATATAATTGCATGCAGAGTTAGATGTCCACTACTGCAAAGTGTTTCCACACTTGGCTGAAAAGCTGTAATGGTTAATTATGCCTATTTTCCTTATAAAAAACCAATAATAATTTAAAAGGCTGCATTAACCTGCATCTTTGTGAGCTGTAATTCTAAATTAGCCTTTACCTTTAGCCTGCCACAGGAAAAACTGGGCACTTGGGGAAGAGATTATGAGAAACGAATTGGGAAACTTGTCTGGCAAAGGTTTTTTGCCCTTTTACCAACACACATGTAAATTGTGTAGGCTGCATGCCCAGTGTGGGGGTATGGCTTAGCTATGATTCAGCTCAATGGAATGTAAATGAAGGCTCCTATAATGAAATGAGTGGGAACATTTTGGACTTTCATTAACTTCACGCTGCAAAAAAAAGGTAATTCCAAGAGCTGCTTCTCGCTCCTGAAAGATAGTTTTCAAAAACCCGATTAGAGCCGGATAGAACTGGAGCTTTTGTTGAAGTTAAACCTTCAGTGAGAAATGTCTGTAACATCCTCTTATCCTCAGTGCCGAGCATGATTTGAGAAGTGAAATTGTGAGCATCTGAAAGGCATAGGCAAATTGAATTTAACACGGGGAGCCTGCCAGTGGCTGGAGTGAGGCACTGGCTGTGAGCTGAGGAGATGTTGGAAGGGGGAGTAATTTTTAGTAAAAGCAGTATTCAAGTAATGACACTTCAACCACTTCGACCAAGGGCCAAAAAAAATAGGGAATAAATTTGGACGGTGTAAGTTAAATATGAGTCAGGTGGATTAACTCACCTTGCTTCTCTGGACCTGTGAGCAGGAGTTCAGTCATGAGCTTTACCCAAACCCCACAGCTTTGTTAGATGGATATGCTTCTGAAAATGACCTCGTTCTCCAGGTGTTCTTGCAAATGCCTCTACTGTCAGATTTTAGGGAAAACCCTCATCTTTAGAAGCTGAGACAACCAACTCTGTGCTGTCCCCCACGGTTTTTGAACCTTGGCTTGTGTGCTGAGCAGGTGGAATAGTGCAAACAGACCAGTACAGCATGTGAGGAGTGATTGTGCAGCCCAAACCAAATTACAGCCCCTCCACACTTGCAGGGTTTACTTTTGATAGGTTTGCTGAAAAAATCACCAGAAAGCATCATGTGTTGTGCCACCAATGGGATGCTGATGAGGAGAGGATATAAAAGGAATATAAATATAATTGCAGGTGACACAAAGAGGCACATGAGCCCAAGATAATTTTGTAGAGCTGTTCCAGAGTAGTGTTGAAAATTAGCTGTTCCAAGAGCTTCGTATGGACTCTTTGTACAGATTCTTTGTACAGACCTTTTTTTTTTCCAGGAGGAGGAAAAGCTGGTTGTATACAAAGATGACAGGGCAGTTTGGAGGCTGGAGGACAAGCTGTGTCCAATTTCAGGGCTGTGGCTGCCAAGGTACCTGCCCTGTGCACAAGTGCTACAAGCCTGGGCAATGGCAGGAGACTGCAAACCAGGGCAGGAGTTTGAAATCAAATTAAAATTTGAAATTCAATGAGCAGATTGAAAAGTGGAAGCAGATTTTGCAAAGCAAAGTGAGAGAACAAAGCAAGTGCTACCTGCTCACACACACAACAACAGGCAAAGATGGGCAGCACTCAACCCCTGCAATGCTGAAATAACTCACATGTATGAAAGGCAAAGACCTCACAGGGAACAGAGGTCTGGTGTTCCCTGTGTTTGTGTTACACCACAGGCACGAGCCATTAGACAAGGGCGAAGAATCCGGCCTTCATGAAAGCCTGGAAGAATAATTATGCTCTTTCCTTGGTGGGCAATAGCTCAACAAAGCAGCATCTTAGAGTGTGCTGCTGACTGTGCTTGCTGTGATTTACCCCTGGTTGTCAGCCTTGGGACTGGCTTTTACATCCCAGAAATTCCAGTCTTAAAGCTCAGGTTACGGCACGTGTCCTATATCATAGGAATACAGATGCCTGAAAATTACCCTGTATCTGGGAGCTTGTCCTTATCTTTAGGTGCTAGCAGGCTGTCCTAAAGTACTGCCTAACCAAACTGAAGGGATCAAATTAAAATTCTGTGGCGCTGGCATGGCCAAACTAAAATTTAGAAGCCAGAAATGGAGTTGGCTGGAAAAAGCCCAGCTGACTGGGAACAGAGTCTGGGACAAGACAGAGTGGAGGTTGTTTCCCTGAGCTGAGAAAATGGCCAAGCCACAGCTGCTGGTCTGGTCTGGAGCAGACAGCTGTAGGAAACATTTTGCTGTGCAGCAAAAGGGCATATATTAGGATGCCATGAGACTCCCGAGTTGTTTGGATTGCATAGCTGAACTCCTGCCCTTCCTTTGTATGAGCAGAATTTGGGGCTTGGAACAGCCTGAACTAGAGGAAGGTGTCCCTGCCCATGGCAGGGGGTGGAATGAGATGGGCTTTAAGGCCCCTCCCAAACCAAACCAGTCTGAGATTCTCTGATTCTATCAATTTGCCCTGCTGTCAAGCAACCATGAAGTTCCTGATTTTATAGTTGAATGGTAAATGGCTCATTATTATTGTACCACAATCCCTGTGTGGATGCTGTTGCCAAACATCTACATGGCAACAGGAGCAGCAGAGCTGGGTCTCAGGGCCGGCCTTCATTAAGTGAATTAAAGAATTAAGCAGGAACAGAAAATACTGCTTTGTGCTTTTAACAGTGGTTGGACAGCCAAGTAAAAAGATACCGGGCAGTTCTGCTTTTGCAGCATAAGAAAATAAATCTTAGGCTCTTGTAGCTTGTGCCTATGTAATAAAATCAAAAGGATTTAAGCTGGCCTAGCATAAGCTGAACTCTTGCTCAAGGCAGCATCACTCTGTGGATGCAAGAGAACACTTGCAAGTGAGAGACTATTTTGCTGCAAATAAGGTTGTGGTTCACAAGTGCCTTTTAAATAAAAAGTCAGAAGTTGACGTGCAGCCCTGATGCTGGACAACCACCTGGACACAAATTGTCTCTATGTAGGATCTGCTCTCCAGTGATCCCTGTTGGTCAGCATTCACTCTTCAGCAGTGCTGGGGAATGGATCTGGGCAGGCAAATCCACAATTCTTATTACCTCAGAACCCACAGGATAAAATCATAGCTCCTTAATATGTATTTTGCCTTCACAGATTAGCAAAATACTAAAACTTATGGAGAGTGTGAAACTTTAGACATGCTCGTGAGATAGTATCTGTTCCTTGCCATATTTTTCTTTTTCTTCTCTTTTTTCTGGCACTAGAATAAGGTCTTAACATTCAAAACTGCCCCAATGTTTTCTTCCTGTGGATTTCAGAGAGCAGACAGATCTGGGGGTTAGACAATTGCAGCTTTTGAAAGGAGAATGGGTTGGGAGCACCAGTGTCATGATGCACAGTCAGAAAAGAATGTTTGCAACAAAAAAGATCTGTTAATGAATTCTGAGTATTTATAGCTCTGTGAGCTTTCCTGCAGAGTTCATCTCCATGGGAAGTTATTAGCTCAAAAGTGAGCTTAGTCACAAGCCGCTTGTAGGGAATATTTCTATTTATAATATTCTCATTTCAGCGGCTGGTGCTTCAGTGACATGGTTATTTACTAGTTGAGGTGTCCAAAATTTATCCCTGCAGATAAAACTGTCCTAATGGGGAGAGAGCTGTGCAGCCTTAGAGGAACACCAGCTCTGTGAGCGAGGGTGGGATGGGAAGGAAGAGGGATGCTGGAGCCTTGTTTCTTGCCCAATAACCCCTTTTACACTGAACAGCACACCAGGAGTTCCCACGGCAAAGGGAGCAGAATAAGGGCAATGTATCAGTGCTAATGCTGTACACACTGTTTTGTCATCCATTTCCTGCTCTGTCTGATCCCTGGTTTCTGAAGCCAACGTGCCTTTTGCAGTGCAGGGTGAACGGGGGGTACATATGTCAGCACAGCAGAACAGCTTGGAGCGTGAACTGATATTAAGGCTGTTCATGCATGAGGTAATTTGTTTTATAATAGCAGCAGAGAGCCTGCTTCTGCATCAGTGAGAGGCAGCAGCCTGGGAGCCATCGGGGAATTAAAGTACCACTGTGCTCTGGATATGCTAATAACCATCAACTTATGCCCAAATGGATTTTATTGGGTTTATGGCCATGCAGAGCCCCTCTGTTTTCATCCACAGCCACGGGGCTGAGATGTGAACCTTTTGGCTGCTTTAGCAAGGATGTCTCTGCAGAAAGCTGTGTGTGAAGAAGCTGGAATGCTTCCCTGCAGTTGGAGCTCCTGGTGTGGATGTGGCTCCGTGGCTGCTGGAATGCCCTCACGTAGCCTGTGAGTGGCAGCTGCAGCTCAGCTGATGTGATGGTTAATGCTGTTCCGAGGCTGATAATGCCCTTCAGGGATGGGCAAAGGGGGAGGGAGCAGGGACAGTGAGAAATGAGGGAAAGGAAGGGCAGCATTTCTGGATAAGCAAGACTTTCATCTTCATTCCGGTTTTAGCACCCCCTCTGTGTGACTGTGTGTGCATGTGCCTTCTGCAGGCTGTTTTTAGGTTTTCCTGTGAGGTTTGACTTAAAGGAAGGCCCTAAGGTCAAGCATTGCCTCGGTGACATGCTGCCTTTCTAGAGCAGCTTTCAGGACCAGCATATCAAGAAAGCTGAGCTTTTATTTGGAAAGTCATTGGAGGTGATGGCCAAGAGGGTTTCAAAGTAGATTGACTTTATTTATACAGTATCCTCAGCTACAGAAACCCTTCTGCCTGAAGCTGAAGTCAAGAAACACGCTGGACTTCTTATAAGGTTTAGGATGTCATTGTACCTCTCATTGCTATCAAAATAAGGACTATTTCCTGTGTGTACTTTTTCCTCTCACACAGGGAGCTGTAAACACTGACTCAGTTCAGAAAGTTTATCACTCAGTGCTTATGTTTCCTTGGCAATTGCAGAATCATTGAAGATTCCATTACCAGGCTCCCCTCAAATCCGGCTCCCAGCAGCCTCTGCCTGCTGTGGTTAAAGCCATTAGTTGATTCCTTCACCCAAAAATCTCTAGTGCCACTCATTTACTGTCACTGGGTGTTATTAACTGTTGCTCAGGACCCCTGAGGGTGCACTTTTCTTTTATTAAATATGCTAAAAAGCATTTTAGCAGCCCTTTGGGAAGCTGAGGTTGCCTCAAGTTCTTGGTTGGTGAGGCAACACCATGATTCACGAAACCACAGCAGTTCAGCTAAACCCTGCCCTGCAGAGTTTTATGCCATCAAACCTCTCAAAATGTGGTTCAGGAACCTGAGTATTCCAATGCTAACATCTCCATCTGCAATGGGATTCACTGGAATGTTGACCAAAGTCTGAAACCCCAGATTGCTGGGCCATAAAGCATCCATTTGTGACAGGTTTACTTTGTTTTTGCTGTGGACTGAAGACCAAAGTAAACCTTTAATGTTTAAATGTGTGAGAGAATGAAGAGAAAATCAGTTCTTACATTCCTGAGAGGGAGAACTGGGGCTGCAGATGCTTTTACAGCTAAAAGGTCAGCTGGAAGCACAGATTGCCACCAACAAACCTTGTCACAGGCAGACCCTGATGTGATTCCTGCACTGATGGGTCCCTGACTGCAGACAAAACATGCTCTGATGATCAGCCTGAGAAATAAGGCTCCAAAGCTTCATTTATCTACTTAATCTCACTCCCAATGATGCTTCTTTCTTTCAAGACTAGAGGAAACTTGCTCCCAGCTGTTCCCAAACACCTCCATCTCCTAAATGCAGGGAGATGTCTGTCAGCCCACAAAAAGCATCTTGTGCCAACCCTGGTAATGAAAAGCTCCAAACAAAACAGAGCAGTGAAAAATTTTGAATGGTGCTATAAATCACTTTGAAATGAAGCATGTCAATGCCTTATGTGGAAAACTAAACTGATGCAAGCAGCGCTCAGGAGCTGGCAGTATTTCCTGGTTTTTCACATTCATCCCACACGGAACTGGCTCTATTTCTAGTTGCACAGGCAGGTTTTTACCCGTCAGCCTTGCTGTTGTCTCGTGTTGACATCAGCAGGAGCCTTCATCGAATACATTTGTCTTTATGCTGATACTTTTTATAGAATTGGGCTGCTTGCCACTCAAGGAAATTGTAGTTTCAGAGGAGTTCAAGTAGTTCCTCAGCATAATTCATTCCCAGAGAAGATTAAAAAAGGCTTAAATCTGGCAGCATGACTACTTTGCCTGGAAGAAGCAGGGAGTATTTCTTACCCAATCTGACAGAACAAAACTAAGACTCATTTGGGTTTTAATGAAAAACAGGATGTCACTAAATATAAATCCATACTTTAGCTGTCTTCTGCAGGGCAGAAACATCTCAGTGTAACCTCCAGAGAGCTACCATTATTTGTTCTGAGAAGTTCAAGCTTTAAGTGAAAGTGGATATACAGCAGGTTCCAAATCTGTCCTGTCAAGGCTTCCAGGCTGCTGCCCCTCCCATCTGTGTGATGCACGAATTTATGCAAAGCAGGAGGAGTCAGGGCACCAGTGTCAAAAGCTCCTCTCTTGCCTGCTGTTACTTGCCAACAGAAGAATATTAATACAGCTTAAGGGCAACTGCCTGGTTATCAGTCAGTCTCGGGGAGCAGGCTTGTAGTGACAGCTGATGTTCTGTAACTAGTACCCAGCAGGGATCCAAAATCTGGTGACAAATGCCTGGGAGCTTAAGTAACTTGTTGGCTTTATATGATGCTGAAGGTTTGATATTACAGACAAACTTATGCCTCCAGAAATCACAGAATCACATCCTCACATCGGAGCTGTTCCATCTCTTTGATCTTCTTGGTGCCTCCTCTGGACTCTCTCCAGCAGCTCTGTGTCCTCCCTGTGCTGGATCCCAGAGCTGGAGGCAGCTTTGCAGGGGGGGTCTCACCTGAGGGGGCAAAGGGGCAGAATTCCCCCCTCCCCTGTTGCCCACGCTGCTTTGGATGCTTCTTTTTGATTGTTCTGTACTATTCCACACTTTTATGTGCTTTTTCTCCTTTTTTTCAGTTGAAACTGGAAGTTTAGTCAGAGGTTAGTCCATTTTTTTCCCCTGCTGTTCAGCTTTAAAATGCTGTGGAAGGAGGTGGTGTATGGTGAAAGAGAGCTCTGCCTGCACCCTTCCTCAATATTCTGGGGGAGAGAGGCTGTTGTTTGCTTAGCTGACAATGGAGCTGGGCTCTCCAGCAGCCAAAGCAGCCCTTCAGATGGTAAGGGCAACCTCAAAAAATTGGATCTTAACTATTTGTAGGCTGGAAAAAAGAACACTATGGAAAGAATATTTTCTACTGGAAAAGGACTGAGGGGTTTCAATGTGAGCTTTTTTCTAAGCATGCATAGAAGTTAAACTGGATAAAGAGTATTAATAAAAACTAATCACTAAGTAAATTCTCCTTGGTGCTTCCAGCCGAATCATTGGAATCAAGACTCCCTCTGTGGCAGAGGTTGCTGGTTGAAGCCAGTGTGTGTTTTGCAGCACTTTTCCTGGAACACCTGAGCTGGTGTAATGAATTTACCCTACTTGGACTTGGCAGCATAAACTTTTAGTGCCCTTGTGTAATCCTGGCTGTGCAGCTCTGCCCTATATGGCTGACCTGGAGGAGTTCCTGGAAAAAATGGGAAGCTTGTGACTGAATATTATGTGAACCCCTGAAGGTGTGCAATGTTCCTCAAGGGTTACTACTTGAGTATTTTGCACAACTTTGTTTGAACAGTCTTCTTGGCAGAGGTGACTACGAGTGCACCAGGCTTGGGAATATTGATTTAACCACAGGACTGACATCTTGAAGTTTTTCAAGTGTCTCACATTCCCTGATCCTCACATGAAGGCAGTTTTCCTTGCTCTGAACAGGACTTGCCAGGTGTCCATGGCTAAGGATTGCCACTTGCTCTGCTCTCAGCAAAACTTCTGGGCTCTCAGTTGCAGATCTGCAGTCTGAGGGAAAGCCAGCATGGAAAACGTCATTCTTCAAAGGGAAAGCTGACTTGAAAATGTCACTTTGGTGAACAGAACAAAGAGTTTTAAGTAAGTGTTTCTCAATCATCAGTAACAAGCTTTGAAGTGCAAAGCTGAGTGACTAAGGCTTTGGTGCCCAAAGGTCTCCGAGTGATCTGCAGCTGGAAAATGAAATGGGAACCAGCCTTGGTTGTAGTTTATCAGCAGCACCACAGAGCCATTCCCTGTTCTGCTTCCATGATTATCCATTACCACCACCTCTTTCATTGTCCTTCCACAGCGGCTTCCTTTTGTTTTCCCTGGAAAAGCCTCTTTCAGCACTGCTGTGTGTGTGCCACTGGTGGATAGTGCTCACACATCTGCAGTTGGAGGCTGAGACAAAGCTCCCAGTGCCCCATTGCAGCCTGGCCTAAGAGTGAAGTAAATATTTTGCCTCTGGGAATTGATCCAGTGTGGGACCAGGCCTTATTCAAGCCTTGATTGCTTCACCGCTCCAAAAAAAAAAAAGGGAAAAATATGCACTAGAATGGGCTGAAATGCAACTCGGAACAGTTGAGCTATTTAGCTGCAGCACTTAGGACACTACAAACTTCATAATAACTTTCATAACTCGTGTTTTGTCCCTTCCCTCTGCAGGGGGGGCAAAGGCACTGATACACATTTTCTCTTTTGTTTTGGCATTAGGGGAACAGAATCAAGCAGTCTGTAGCCTGTGCAGGGAAAGAATAAGTGACTTGGTTATTGTACTTTATTCTCTTGTATTATACTAAATACTGTGAGTTGATGAATACTTAAAAGGGATCAATTCTGTGTTATCTTATGGATCATTCTGAACAAGCTCCAACGTTCTCACTAGTGCAAGTGACACTAATGCCATACAGGACAAAGCTGTGCCAAAGGTTAGGACATGGAGTGCAGCTTCCAGCCTCACAGCACCACTGGCTTCAGCCAGGGTGAGGGAGTTCCCATCCCTGGAGGTGTCCAGGGAATGACTGGATGTGGCACTCAGTGCTCTGGGCTGGGGGACAAGGTGGGGATTGGACACAACTTGGACTCCATGGGCTGGGAGGGCTTTTCCCACCCAAGTGATTCTGTGACTCTGGGAAGTATAAGAGAAAGAAAGGTTTGTCCCAAATTTGAAGTAGTTCAAGCTGGCGGTCTGGGAAGAGGAAAAAGTCTTTTGTTGTCAGTTCAGATCTGTCAGCTCAGATTGCACAAGGGAACCTGTGAAAAACAAAGGGAGGCAGAGTTGCCCGGGGAAGCTGTGGATGCCTCATCCCTGCAAGTGTCCAAGGCCAGGCTGGACAGGGCTTGGAGCAACCTGGGATAGTGGAAGGGGTCCCTGCCCATGGCAGGGGGTGGAACTGGATGGTCTTTAAGGTGCCTTCCAACCCAAACCTCTCTGTACCTCTGAAGTGACACATCACACTGCCACGGTCTGCAGTGCAGGACACACAGCACTGCTGACTGCACTGCTCCATACCAGGGCTTTGGTTACAGTCCAAGCTCTCTGGATGGGGTTCAGAGAAGCTTCTGAGCCATGAACAATTCAGGTTAGGGTGACCCTACTGATACAGTTCTTAGTCACAATGTTCAGGCTATTTTTCTCTCGTTACCCGTCTGTGCACAATATGTGGCTTTCTAGGTGTGCTTATGTAACATTCCCTGGTGATGCATATGAACTGCAGGAGTTTGTACAGCCCACAAATAACAGTCCTGAAGCTGTTCTGCTGCTTGACCTGCCTGGAAATGAGAAGAAGAAAGAAAGGATGTGCATAAAACCCAGCAGAAGTCAAAGCCTGCCTTCCAGTACTTCACACCTGCTGCAGGAGGATGAGATACAAAGGAGACACTTCCATGGGCACCTTTTGGCACTTGCACTTCAAAGTGCAAGAAATGGTGAACTCTCCAATGCCAGTCTGTGTACGTGGTGCAGCTTGCAGAGAGAAAGGGTTTTGCCAAGAATAAAACAGGGAACAGAAGAATAAATGTATTGTCCTTGCTCTCAACAAGGACTAGCCAGGATATCAATCATGGACCAGGAATGGGATGTGCAAGGGTCAAGCCACTAACAAAGCAGAATGGATGGTAAATGGAGGGAGGATCTGAAAATGAGAGTAAAGTGAGTGCTCAGGTTGGACTGCAATCTTATCAAGTTTTTGCTTCTAACTCTTCAGGAAGAACTTGAACTGGGAGGTATTAATGGCTGAAAACATCTACAAAGGACATACTGGGATTTTGGTGTCTGAGGAAAGGGAGGAAAGAACAGGAAGTTCCCAGAAGTGAGGTAGGATAAGGAGCACTGCAGTGAGTCAGGTTTAAAGGGTAGCTTTTCCTTTTTGAACAGTAATTGATTATTTACACTGCATACTAGTTACTTACAGATAAATAGGATTTTATTTCAATGAGGATGGACTGCAACCTGTCCTCCAATTGCTTGCTCTCCACAGCTCCTGGGCATGTGAGCTGCTTGATAAGACCACACAAAAGAGCCACTTTACTGACAAAAATATGAAGAAAAATCAGTTTAACCTTCTGTGGCAAAGGCACTGATGGTCCGGAAGGCAGCAGAAAGCTGTAGCTGGAGGAGCAGTGCAGGCAGAAACTCATCAGTATGAAGATGGTGACAGGGCCCCAGGCAGCTGAGACAGATTTCCTGGAATGTGGACTTCTGTTCCTGCTATTTAAATTGCTCAATGCAAGCTGGTGTGCCCCACTGCCAAGAGACCTGAGTTGTGTGGGCAGGAGGACACGACTACCAAGCAGTTTGAGAGGCAGGGGTTGGGAGGCAGGTCAGCCCAGGCCATGGGTAAAAGCTGAGATTCAGTGGAGGGGAGCTGGAGAAGGAAGAATGACCAACAGGAAATGAAGCTCCAACAATAAACCTTATCCTGAAAAATGCCAGATTGTTTTGCATTCCAGCGGGAGTGTCTTGGTTCTCAGGGTAGAACTCCATTTGGTGGGATAGTAAGGAAAACAGCTGGTTCTCTGGGGAAAATATGACGTGCCAGACATCAGAAACTGGGTGAAGTGCTGAAGAAGAGGGACAGGGATGCTTGTAGTTCCCAGTCCTCCCTTGAGCCCAGGGTTTACTTTCTCCATCTCTTGATGTAGCAGGCTTTGCACCCCGTGGTTTCCTTGGGCTGATACTGTTGTAAAACAGGCTTTTTGGGAGAATAATAGTTGTGTGTGAGCTTGTGTGCAATACTTATGGCTCACTGAACGTGAATGGTCTCATCAGCTGGAGCGTGAAGCCCTTTAAACCTCACATTCCCCTGCAAAAACTTTGTTCAGAAATGACCTTTTTGCCTCACTTGCAGCAGGAAAACACAAAATCCAGCAGTAGTGGTTTGTAGCACAGCAGCAGGCTTGGATGCTGCCTGACTCAGTAATACATGTATTCACAGTACTAAAACAAAAAATACCTTATCATAGGCACTGATGTCCAGCCATTGATGCTTTCCATGTGTTTTCAGGATTAGGTTTTGATCAGTAGGTGTTGGATTAAGGACCAAGATCAGCATGTGAAGATGTTTGACTGAATTTAGCAATAATTAAGAACAATAATATGTACTTATACCTATGGGAGGAGGCCTAACTTGCAGCTCTTTTGAAACAATGGGGGAAGTGGAGATGGAGGAGAAAGGGAGATGGAACAATCCTCCATTTGGTTGTTGTCAGCAATGTAATGTGAGGAAAACTGAGCTTTCAGGCTGACAAATTATTTAACTACCCAGGCCTGAGAAGGAAAACTGGTTTGTTTTGCCAGCTACCTATCTAATGTCTAGATATTAGAACTATAAACCATCATGTGACAGTACTCTCACAGAAATTTGAGTAATTTCTTTCTGCTTGTCACTCCTCCCTGGTGACTTTATAGCCCCTGCAGCTGCACAGGGCCACTGGGAGGATTAAGTCAGGGTTTGCCAGTCTTTGACACAAACTAAAATGTATGCAAAGGCTTTTGGGACTGAGCCTTACAGGATCTCGTGCCAGGACATGCCAGAGAAGCTCTAGGAAGATGGAAATGCTTGTGGTTTTATTAAGAGATGTAAGGAATGTGGAATATTTCACTTCAATAAATGTCAATCTCTAGCTTTGGGCTCACTACTGCTGGGACAATTTCCTCTGACTTGAGCAGAGGTCTGGAAGGATAACAACCAAATTAGAAAATGTTGGCTATCAGCCTGTCTGAAATGGAGGAAAATAACATATTGACCTTCTTTTCTTTCCAGCAATTCCATAATTTTTGAGATATTGACACCGGAGTAGAAATCCTGGTTAGTTGTACAAAATAAAGGCACCTTTCAGTGCCCAAAGTTCACCCTGAATAATGAGGTGGCACAGAGTGCCACAGAATGCTCACTGCACTGGTGAGCAGCAAAATAGACAGAAAAAGGCCAAAACTCTGCAATTGTGGTTCATAAGCACCTTCAGCAAAAGATGTGGGGCCACATCTGGAGTGTTATGTTCAGTTCTGGTCACCACAGTTCAGGAAAGACAAGTTGCTGCTGGAGAGGGGGGTAGGACTGGATGGTCTCCAGAGATCCCTTCAAACCCCAACTATTCTGGGATTCTGTGAAAATGGCTAGAGGAAGGTGAAGGGTATCAAGGGAAGAAGGGGAGAGACAGAAGGATGGCGCTGAAGTATCTGAGAAGCTGAATTCCTTCCTTACAGATATTTTCAGCCACAAGGATGAGTTCTTTGTCCTGAAACAGTTGTGTTCACCCACTAGATATCCCCTAGGTCAGGGTATCCTTCCCCAGCTCCTCACAGCAAAGTCATCTGTCATTGTTATCCGTGGCCAGAATTAAGTGGTGGAATCACAGAATACCCTGAGCTGGAAGGGATCCACAAGGACCATCAAGTTCAGCTCCTGAGTCCACAGCCAAGTACCTGCAGTGTGTTTACCTGACTGGTGACTGGGGCTCACCACATGGAGCAGAAGCAGCTGCCCAACAGGAATATTTGGGGCTTTGGCCTTCCCTGCAGTCAGGTGGAATTTGCAGCTCTGTGGCCAAACAGTGCCCAGACAGTGAAGGACATTTTAATACCAAATCCACGAACAAATCAATTTACTGCAGTAAAGCTACTTAAGGGGCCCATCTGGTAGCTGCTAATTTACAGACTGGGCCATCTGCCACTATCACAAGCTGGGAAGACTGGAAAAGTTACCCAACATAGCCAACAGTTTAGCTTTGTTTTCTTTGGGTTTTTGTTTCCCCTCAATGCTGTGTTTTGTTTCCCTGATAACTGACAGCAAGGCAGTGGTTTCTGTTCTGAAATCCAGATTTCTCAAACCTTGGGTAATCTCATGCTGCTGCTGTGACTCAGCAGTTGTCCCTGGGCATGTTTATGCAGCATGGAAGCTGCTGACAGCAGGATGGTTTGGGAAGCTGGGTTTCTACCCAGCACCTACATATTTTAGCTCGGTGTCACAGGATGTGTGGAGAATCCATTTTAAATGTATGTTTGAAGATGATGTGGTGAAGTTGAGCTAAATGGCTGGAGCTGGAACTGGCTGGAGCTGTGTCAGAGGAGGGTTAGGCTGGACATCAGGAAAAGGTTCTTCCCCCAGAGGGTGGTTGGGCACTGACCAGGCTCCCCAGGGCAGTGGGAACAGCTCCAAGTCTGACAGAGCTCAGGGAGCATTTGGATGATCCTCTCAGGCACATAGTGGGGTTGTTGGGTGTCCCGTGAAGGGCCAGGAGTTGGTCCTTGTGGATCCCTTCCAGTTCAGGATATCCTATGATTCTGTGATAATTGTCTTACTACAGTAGAAAATTCCTAACAAGACAAAGCCTTAGTTTGAATACAGTTTTCCTTTGAGAATTTTGCCCTTCTAAAAGGGTCGGCATTTAATCCATGCTTGTTCTGTGCTAACTGGATAATGTTTTGGGCACCTGAGCAGTGGAAGTGGTGGAATACAGGATTTACATATTCTTCAACAGATGGTGAAAACCGAGCCAGTGCAACAGACCCAATGCTGATCTTCTGAAGGTTTCACCCCGGGGACTCCCTTGGGCTTCCCTGGATTAAGATGGCAGGTCATCCGAAAAGGGGGAAAACTCAGCAACAACAAAGCTCTGCAAACCCAGCTTTTTGTTGCCAAGGCCAGACCCAAAGCCTTTCCTTCCTTCCTGAGACTAATGGTTTTCTGCTCACCAGGACAAAGGCTTTCCACTGGAAAAGTGGAAGTTTGGGGCTGGAATTTCTTTTTCATCTGAGCGTGCTTGTCCTCACTTAGCGTGATTGAATGTGTTATCCTTAGGGGGCACTTTAATTGAATTCTCTATCAGCCTCTGCCTTAAGAACTGGGAGGGCCCACAGGACAGATTACCAATGGGGGTTCTGTGGATAAGGTGATTAAAAATTATTTGGCTGCAGAAGAGAGAATGTTGTTGTTCTCCATTGTGTTTCTCTGCAAAGGGATAACACTGAGGCTGATGACAGAGAAGACAGGTCAGACATGTTTAATTCCAACAGCTATAAAAAGAAACTTGCAGTAGGGCTGCTCAATGGGAATTTAATAAATAAAAGTTATTACCACAGCTCAGTGTAATCCCAAGGATATCACTTCATGTCCTCTTCTTGGGACCCAAGCTATCAAAACATTAAGTCAGGAAGTTGTTGTGTTAAGAGCAGATGAGATCCAAAAGGCAGAATTATCTATTTTATTTTTTTTTATGATGGAACTTGTGCTCACAAAACTCATACATCAATGAATCATGGAATCATAGAATATCCTGAGTGAGAAGGACCCCCAAGGATCATCCAGGCCAACTCCTGGCCTGCACAGGACACTCAACAATCCCATGGTGTCCCTGAGAGCATTGTCCAAACACTCCTAGAGCTCTGGCAGCCTTGGGGCTGTGACCAAACCCTGGGGAGCCTGTTCAGTGCCCAACCACCCTCTGGGAGAAGAACCTTTTTCTGAGACCCAACCTAAATGTGCCTGAGACAGTTCCCTCAGGCCCTAAACTGCTGTTAGACTATTCCACAGCTGGGGACTGAAGGCTCCAACAAAACAACCCCCCTGACACAGCCAAATCCCCTCACCATGGCTGTGCTGGGTGCTACATTTATCCATCTCTCATTATCTCTGGGCACTTCCCTGCTGGAGCCATAGGGAACATGATGGCTCTTTGTCCTACTGGAGGGATCCTCCAGGTGCATCTGTTTGGCAGGTGAAGGCAGGTGTGAGGACAGAGCTCTGCCCCAGCTGTGCCTCGTTCCCCACAGGGCTATAAAATGAGGCTGAACTGCTGCAGTGGGCTGTAGTTTGGGCAGGGTTATGAAGAGAAGAGGAGGGAAGCTGCTGGTCCTGAAACCTAAACCTGGATTTTTGCCGTCTTGCTTTCCCTCCTGTGCAGCACAGAAGTCTGAGGAGGGTTTTTTTGGTGCCTGCTGTCCTAGGATGCTGCTGGAGGTGTTTGATTGTATGCCAGGTTCTCTTGGTCTCTGGTATTGGGAGAGCTGAAGGGCTCCAGGTTTTTGTGATGATCTGCTGGCCCTCTGAGAAGATCCTTTAATACTTCTACTTCAGGCTTGAGCTGCAGGAAGGCAGGTAGGTGTCTCACTGGGAGCCTCGGTACTCTCCTATTGCAGAATGCCTTTAGGGCTTTAGCCTGTCTTATTCAAGTCTGTGTTTTGCATTTCTTGCTTTGGTCAGGAATGCCCTCCTGGGAGAGGCACTGCACCTCCTGCAGCCTTGGAACATGAGGAGATGTGGCACAGCACCTGAAGCTGTGATTACCTTCTCCTGTGATCTGATAGCTTTTCACTCTCTTCATGCACTGTGAACATGGATGGCATTGCTGGAGTTGAGGACACTTGATGCAAACAGTTTTCAGTTCTTTAATCAGTGCACTGGGGTGAAGAGTTGGATCTGGGTGCCATAGCACACTTAGTTTCAGAAATACCAAGTTGAATAATTACCCCTTTCCTTGCCATGTGTTTATTTTGGAATTGATTGTGAGAGGGGCTTCAGCCTCATTTGTGTGTGTTGTGTTGGAATTCTGTGGAACTTCAGTGTAAGCTTCTTACACTTCACGTTCTGCAAGACAAGGCAAACAAAGCTCCTTTGTCTTTTGATTTAGTTAATCACTGACTAGCATTTGTGGTTATTCCTTTCCTTATTGGAAGTTTTAGGTGTGTCTTGAACCTGTTTTTCACCTGCAACTTCAGAGCTTTGTTTCCTTGTTTATGGCAGGAGAAAATTCTTGAGCAGATATATGGGAGTGCAGCTTGAGTTTCTGAGCTGCAGGGAGTTGTGCACAGTGTGGGGAAAAGATCTGACAGAGGTGGATTGTACCTTTAGAAACTGCTTAAGAGAAAAACTAACTTCCTCATGCTGCGTTTAGGCCTCTGTTTGTTTTTGGAGAATTATTGCTGCCTGGGTGTTTTGGCTTGTAAAATAATCACATGGGAACTTGAGGGATTGGCAGTGCAATAATCTGTGGAGTTCTAATAACATGTCTGTGCTTTGGCCATTGGGTTTTCACTTTGCTGGTTCCTTTGATGCAGAGGAGGGCCAAGTGCCAGCTGGCACTGCTTGGCTTCTGGGTACCTGCAATGTCCCATTAGAGCTGGCCTTAGGAACAAGGTTTAAGTTAGTCTAACAAAGAATTCCAGGATCATCCTGAGGCCAACAGAACTCGGTTGGGTTTGGATTTCTGTGAGTAGAAATGGATGCTTTAGGAGGCTGTGGTGTTGTCATGCTGGTACTGCTACCCTCAGAGCTGGCAGGAAGGAGCAGGGAACAGGGCTCAGTTGGAGAGCCAAGTTGGGAAATTCTTAATGCTTTTGTCACAACCTTTTTAGAAAGAAATCTGTTACAACATGGTTTTTCCAGAGCCCTCTCTTGGGGGTGCCAAGCCTTTGTTTTTCAGAGGCTGTGAGCACTGAGCTTTTAAATGCAGTTATGCTTAGAGGTTAAGGAATGTTTTCCCCAATGTCAGTAGAGTAATGCGCAGCTAAACTACTTATTTTGGGGTTGCTGTAAATCTTGACATTTAATTATTTAGCTTAATCAAGCAAAGCTTTAATAAAGCTGCCAAGAAAGCAGCGAGGGCTGTAGTTGTGTTCTCTATTGCACAGAATACATCTTTGGAGCTCTGTGCAGGAACAGGCAGAAGACAAGCTGACTTTGCTGTTTCTAGGGTCAGCAACATAGGACTGGCTGCTTGCAGTGTGAGGAAAGGTGGTCCTTTTCTCCTTGATCTTCTGTAATATTCTTCTCCTCACTTCCCCTCTTGCCAGAGTTTCCTACAGAAGCTTTATTTAAAGCCAAGCTTCTGGCTGGAGTTGCTCCTGGACTGCTCATCCCTGTACATGGGAAGAGATGTGTTTTTATGCCATCACATCTTCAGGAGCTTTAAGCCCAAAGGTGTCTGTTCTTGTGGGCTCTCAATAGGTGAATGAGACTGAAGAGATGAGGAGCTTCAATGTTTCCCTTGGGTTCCTCTGTTCCACCTGATGGCACTGGTTTCCTGATGTAGTAGTCCATTTTTTGTGTTCCTAAAATCACTTTTTCCCTAGGAAAGGTTTAAGGTGTGGTTTCGAATCAAACTCATTTTATTTTTTGACTCAACCATCAGTTTGACTGCATTTTGTGACTACATGGTGCATACCATGAATTCCAGCTCCCAGTAAAAGAGGATATTTTCTTGTGCTGCTTGCCTGTTCAGCTTTAATAAGGATCTTGGTGACTCACAGGGTGCAGTGACTGGTCTGAGAATACAGCATTGGAATGGTCAAAGCTACTGGTCAGGGTTTGTAAGGTAAGATGCCTGAAATGAAACCAGACCCTCTGGAAGTATCAGATGGTGTCCCTTGCATTAGACAATTAAGAAAGCTACAATTAAGTCAGTTGCTGTGACACCTGGCACAGATCCATAATGGCTTAGCTGGAGAGCTGAGCCAGCTACAGGCAGCATTTGGAAACAAATAGGAAGGAGAAAGGCTTTGTCTTTCAGATAGATCAAACCTTCATTCTTCAAACAAGGACTGGTCAGCATCTCTTCTGGTCACTTAATCAGATGTTTTAATTGAGCCACTGTGCAGCATCATCTGTTGCCCCTGCACATGTGTCCAGGGCTGATCCAGCTGCTGCCCAAGACAAAACAGACTTATCCCTCCCTGAAGAGCTGGAGGAAAGGGATGTGTTGGAGCCCTGAGAAATGCACATCACAAACTGCACATAACCTGCTTTCCTGTCCAGTGAGGAGGAGAAGATCAACTCCATGTTATTGCCATTTGCAGTCCCAGACAAGGCTGGGTGAGGGTTTGGGTGAGGTTTGCCAGCTGTTCTCTGCTGTCCCAGCTATCTCTGCCATCTCTGCCTCTTCTCATATCAAAGATGATCCAGTCCCTTCCTCACTTTTTTGGTCCTGCATTGGATTTACTCCCCCAAACCTGTATCTTGTTCAGGGGAGTTCACAAGTAATAGTACTCCAGATGTGGCTTCACTGATACTGAATAGAGAGGAAGGATCACCTTCTGCCCCCTCAGAAGAGGAGCAAGACTACTTTTAGCTTGTGATGATGGCAAACAGAGAGAAAACCCCAAACCCAGTTGTGTAGAAAGCATTATTTGCAAAGCAGCTTGGATATGGTGTGACGAGTATTTTCATGCATGAACAGATTTCTTGTGTCAGGAAAGTACATGCAAAGAGGGAGAGAGGAAACTACTGAATATAGGTTTTGAGTGGTGTGTTTTTCCATGGTGGGATGTAGAGGGCAAAATGCACTGGTCTTCTGAAGAAATAGCCAGGTAAAGGCAGTAGGGAGATGAGTGCTGGATGAATAAATGGCCACAGGGAACTGTAAATGCAGACACTAGAAAGGATGAGAATTTGTTCTGGCTAAATAAATGGGTGGGAAATACTACTGTCCAAAACAGTAAACACAAATATTGCTGTTTTTAGTAGTTGTTCCTGTTTCCTCAGTTGTTTATTTTGACTCTAGTGACCTGGAGGTGTGATTTTGATGTCTAACACATGGCAGTCAAACTTTGTTGGTAGAGCAAGTTCATGAGACCAGCTGCCAGGTCTTTAGGGAAATGTGGACTTGACACTCTCCCCCAAATCAGACCTGTGACCAAATTCTAGTGTTGAGCATCTATACAATGAAGATTGGGTTTTGAAAAGCTTTGGGGGAGTCAGTTCTGCTCTGTTTTTCCCCATCAGAACTGGGTGGGAAGGCCGTGGTACAGGTTACCTGGAGAAGCTGTGGCTGCTCCATCCCTGGAAGTGTCCAAGGCCAGGTTGGATGGGGCTTGGAGCAGCCTGGAATAGTGGAAGGTGTTCCTGCCCTTGGCAGGGGTGGGACTGCACGATCTTTAGTGTCCTTTCAACCCAAACCATGCTGTGATTGCGTGGAATCCCACATGCTGGCGTTCAGGAGGGTGTGTGAGCCCTGCAGACATTCAGGAGCAGAGCTGTGCTGTCCCTCCCCTTTTGCTCACCTGTGCTCCATCCGAGGCACCTTGCACAAGGCTTGGAATGCAACAGGGAGAATTGGGATGCTTCCTGGTGTGCCTTGTGTTCCTCTGGCTCTAATCGGTGCCCCAGCAAGTGCTTATTGGCTATTCCATACAAGCTGTGAATTTCCACATTCTGATCGTGTTTCAGCTGAAGAGCTTTAACCGTGGAGTCCCCCATCTCCAACCCGCCGTTTGAGAGCAGTGTTATATTTAGCTGTTTTTTTTTTTATTACTGGCAACTCCAGCAGCTGAAATTGGACCTCGGGGCTTCAAAGCAGCTGCTTGGTTAAGGAGCATCGCTGAATAAAAGCTCCCCGCTCTGCTGCCTCCCTCTGCTTTACCGCACTCCCAGCTGCGTGAGCCCGGCAGCGAGGAAGGCAGGCTGGCCTTGAAGTGAATCTAAAGAGGGAAGAGTGAGAAAGGAGAGGTGGAGCCGGGCGGGAGGTGCGGTGGCAGCCCCGCGGCGTGGGGAGATGAGAGGCAGCGGCAGAGCCCGAAGCGCCGTGCGGGGGAGGCTGCGGGGCAGGGGCTGAGCGGAGGGGAGGGCCGGGGAGTTCAAAGAGCCAACACTCCGTGGAAAGGCAGGGATTGCATCGCTGTTCCTTTCTGGAGTAACAATCAAAGGGAAAAGCCAAGGGGCGACAGGGAGGAAGCAGGGGAATTCAGCGCCTAATTCCACTTACAATACGATCCTTTTAATAAACAAGGAGATGTGAAACCGGCAGCACATCCTGGAATCTTTGCAGGAAACAAGGAATAATAAACAGGTGTGTGAGAATGGTCCCGTTTCACTGTGTTCTTTGGTTGTGTAACTGTGCTCTAAGCTGTCCCTGGCAATACACGTTTTAATCCTTAGTGCAGCCCGAGTGTTACAGTATTTCACGGTACAGAAGTAAGTAGCAAACACAATTTCTTTGGTTATTTATCTTATTCTTTTGTAAGAGATTAGCAGAAACCTAGAGACAATAGGATGGCATTTGCTTTCCATAGCTCTCCTGCCTTCAGTGTCGAACAGGGTGGCTTTTAGCCAAGTCTAACACGTTCAAGTTGAACTCTGCATATTTTAGGCAGCTCGAGGTAAATAAATCAGACTCTTAAAGGCACTGAGCAGGAGTATTCAGGCTCTAGTCACTTTGAAGTGACTTGACTGCAGCTTTGAAGACTTGGAGGGAATTCCAAGTATGTACTAAGTAAAGAAAGTTGGGGGGCACACTTAGTTCATGTCTTCTAGGGTAGTGCAATAGCTCCCCTGCAGTCCTGGTCTCACACTGCTGTGGGTGCCATCAGCCCCTGCGGCTGCTTATGGCTCTCACCACCCCAAGGGAATATTTCTCCCTCCCTTTGGAGCGCAGAAGTGCCCTGCCCAGCTCCTCCACGGTCCTTGAAGTAGGTCCCCGGTGTGGGGTCCTGTGCCCCAGGCAGCACCTTGCCACAGACATGGCTTTTCACTCAGTTTTATGGGGCTGGGGTTGAGTGGCTGTTCCGACAGGGTGGCCAGTGGGACAGGGCTGGTTTTCTGCTGTGCAGTCCCTGCAGTGCAGCTCAATCTCCCCTTGGTTACAAAACCCACAGCTGTTTAGCCCTGGGTAACAGCAGCACTTTACTTATCCTTTCTTTCCTTTGGCAATGGGAGCAGACCAGTGACTCACTCCAAGACAGAAAACTCTTCCCAGGATTTTCAGAATTTAATGTGCCTCTGAATTCAATTCTGCCAGGCAAGTACTGGTAAATCATTAACAGGAAAGACTTGCTGTTTATCATGATTTCTCTGTGAGCACAGGAAGCCCCCACACACTGCTCTCTCCTTGCCTGTGTAGTAGCTCTACTCTAAGAGTAGAGCAGCAGGGCTGTAAGAGCAGCTCACCATACTGCAATTCCAGGCTTCATTTCCATGTGGCTGGCTTTAAAAGCAAAACAGCTTTCTTTGGGCTTTGTCTTGTGGCAGAATGCCAGGCTGTTCCAGCTCCTGCTGGGGTTGTGGTGGTGGCTGAAAGATAGGATATATCCACTTTTTCCCCTCTTTTCTTACTCTCTGTTGAGGGACTTGTGGGCTCTACTCTAAAAGGCACACTTAGAGGCCTTAACTTGCATAAGAGTATCCCAGTGTGATGTGAGAATAATATAATCAGATTTTTTGGTTTATCTGGGCTTTCTGTACAGAAAAGGCTGTGTAAGACACATTCAGTGCTGAAATCTGGGTTGTGACCTCTTTCACCCTCTTTTGCTGTTTATTTAGTGTGCAACAAGTGTCTCCTTTTGGCTTAACTGGCATGAAAAAAGTATTGGAGGCCAAAGGAGAATTGGAAGTGACTCCTAAAGTTGTGAAGGCCCAAAATAAATGAGGTGGGTTTTCTGTGCTAGCTAAGAGATGCTAAATAAGAAGCAGAGTAGTTGAGCTTGCTGAGGTTTCTGGAGTCAGTGGCTCAGGTGAGTCTGCATTGGGTGTTTGGGGTGTTTCTTGTGGCTTTGTGTTCCTGTGATGCCATGGAAAGTAAATGAGTAGGCTGGGTGGGACACAGAGGTGATAATGGACATTTCCCATTATCATTGAAAGATTTGGATGGGCTGGGCTTTATGGCAGGTGGGTTCAGACCAAGGATAAACATGTTCTCTTTGCAGTGGTCCTGGAAGTGATGGGTAGGACAGTGAAGTGCTGCCTCTCCTGGAGGTACCAGTAGCCATGAGGTACATTTTGTGCTGGAGGATTTCAATTTGATGCAACCCAGTGAGTTGCAGGTGGGACTGGGACTTGCCTTGGCTTTCTCAAAGCAGATGGTGAGAAGGTGAAAAGGTGATTCTGAGCAACACAGGGTTTTGGGATGAGGTTTTTTTTAAACAAGAGCATGACTGGGCACAAAATGCCATGTGTGCCATCTGTGACCTATTGGGTGATAATGGTGATGAGAACAACCAGGGTTTGATAACTCACTGCCTCAGTCATCCTGGGGAAGGCTAAATCCACTCTCATCTGGCTGTGCTTTGCTGGAGCTGTTGTTGGGGAGGATCCTGGAACCTGTGTGTTTGAGGGAGCAAGGGATGAGTATACAATGATTGCTGTAGCTGAACTTGTTTGTGAAGTGATGGCTTTTCCCAGGAAAACGTGTAAAAATAGCTGTCAACCCTCTCTAGCCATCAGAGCTTTGAGGTTCACCAGTTGCTGCAGCTCCTCCCAAGAGGTTAAAATGCTGTTGTAAGAGGAGTGACCAGTAAAACAGGGTTCATGACTGTATTCCCCCTCCTCTAGGCTCAGTGGAGTCCAAGGCATTTAAATGGGATGTATGGAAAGGTGGCTACTTCTCACCTCGAAGCTTTTGCTTCAGGTGGAAAAAATGACATTTACTATTCAAGTAATGAAGCTGAAGGTGTTTTTCAGCTTTTGGCTGAGGTCTGTGTTGGACCATTACAAAAATGAGGCAGTTGCCCAGAAGTTTGCTGGGGGCAAAAGCTCCTTGCCATTAAAGATTTTAACAAATGAAATTGGTAGCTAAGTCCACGACCACCTGGGCCCCAGGATTCATGTGGATGTCCAAGTTCTGAGTTCAGCTTCCCCTGAACTAGTCTGATGTTTTAGCAATGACCTACCTGAAAATACAGGCAGTGATGTCATTATCATCAGGAAACAACTCACCTTCTCTTGCTTAATTATATTTTCTTTGTGTACTTGGTCTCTTAAAGAAGCTGCTGTGGATGGCACACAGGGTTCCCCCTTAATTACTGCTGTATGGTAATTGCCTTGTAATTAGGCTGTTATAAATATAATGTGCATGTATTACTATGTGGCAGTGATTTATGGCATGTAAGTGTATTTTGGAAGTGTTATAGATGGTCTTCACCCAGGATTGCTAAGACCTTTAATGGCAGAAGTCTCTCTCAGCCATCTAGTGTTTTAATTTCCCAGTGTTGAAGGTCTCCTTTAATAATGCTACTCCATCATCCAGTCTATATTCTGGGAATTACACTGGTTGCTTGTGGTGAGGTATTTAATGACCCTCATCATGCGTGCGAAACTTGCAATTACCTTTGTGTTAATTACTTTCATAAACAGGCAATGACACAAAAGGTCTTGAATCCTTTACTGCAAAAAAAAATACATGAGGATTTGTAGCACTGGAAACTTAAGCACAGATGATGTGGATGAAGAGCTATCGATGGCTGAATGTGCTGAGCACTGTAGCATGCAGTTGCTTGGGGGTGGAAGTTTGGGAGCACAGTAATTTATGTATCATAAACCTTGGTTCACAATTTCAAGGTGTTTGTGGTAGCATTTTTTTTTCCAGTGTGTTTCCTCAAAACTTACTACATAACTAACTCCTCTGCTGTAATGTGGTTTGTGACAACCTCAGGTTTATCATGGGGTGTGCATTTCTTTAAGGTGTTTTGTGTTGAGCTGCACTGTAAGGACACCAAAATGTGTCTAAATGCTCCTCACTGCCACAGCAGTGCTTGCCCTTGCTGCCCTGCTGCTGGCAGAGAAAATCAGTCCTGGAGATCCCTGGCTGATGAAATAAACTGCAGAGAGGAGAGGCACCCCCTTGGCAAGGCCTTGTGCAGCAAGTATTGTGATGGGGGATTGTGAGTTGCCTGGGAAAGGCTTTCTGAGCAGCACAATGCCTGGAGTTAAGGCAGTTTTCATTCTCGTTTTCTGTGGCTCATGCTGTATCAGGAGAAATGAATCTCCAGTTTTGTGCTTGTGCTGATGCACAAATGCTACTCTTGCCATGTGCTGTCAAATTTAGCAGTGAATGAAGTGACTGGACAGAAGTCTTTGCAATGGAACCAAACAGGAGGCAATGGAGTCTGACTAGGCCATGCAGGCAAACCCATTTTTATCCTGAATTAAATTTGTCTGTGGGCTTTGCTTCACTGCTCTGCACAAAGGGTGAAACTGGCCGTGAAGAGGACAAAGAGCTCATCACAGCCCCACGGAATTGCTCTGACACTGCATCGTGAGGGCAGTGGCTTTGCTCAGACTTGGCTGCAAGTAAGAGCATTCTTGGTGAGCTTTTATTCACAGCTCGGGCACCAGGCAGATAATGACATGCAAGTCCCATGCTCAGTGTCCTGGTGGCTGTTTGCAGCAAGGCAGATGATAGCCAGGGATCCTTGGGCACTATTTCCCTGCATTCTACCCTTGTCAGGCCAGTTACTCACTGTTCTCCATATTCCCTGTACCCTGATTATGTCAGAAATGAGACAGCAGGGCTTAAGTAATTTCACACTTTCCTTTTAATCTTTTTTTTGGGGCTTGTGTTTCCTGGTCTGTGTGTCACGCTAACCCAGCCTCTCTTGCTCAAGTGTTGCAGGAGAGATGAGCCTTGTTAGGATGCTGAGCTGCCAACGAAGCCAAGGAGTTCCCCCAAGGCTGGGGAAGCAGCTGCTTCCTGATGTTTAGCCAGACTCTTCTCCTGTGCAATGAGCTGCCCTTTGAGGAGGAGCAGGGGATCCCTTACAGGTGTAGGAGCAGTGCCCACTTCACTGAGAAGCCAATGTCCCAGCCAGCTTCCTCCAAGCTGATCATCAAGCAGAATATCTGAGATCTGAGCTGTAGAGCCTCCTTCTCAGCAGGTGCCCCCCAAACCACCCACTGCCCACCTCAGCAGGGGAGAGGACAAAACAAGGTCTCCACCTTCTTTTAGGCCCAGATAAGGGCAGGGAGACCCCTCACCATGGGCAAAACAGATTTGTCTTGGAAGATGAAATCAAGGCCAATTAAAAATAGAATAACAGACTAAAACTAAATTTTTGGGCCTCCCCATTCAGGAATTGTGGGTAAAGATGTCATCTTTTTTCCCCCTTGTTAACAACCAGGACAGGAGGCTCTTCCCCAATACATGAATAAACCAGTAATCTCTCTTTTCACTCCTCTTATACCCCTGTTGCTAAGCTACCAGCCTGGAGTGGGAAATGCTGCTAGGAGGGCTCATTTACACTCGCTGGGGTCTGTATTGGCCTCAATTAATTACAGCTGGTTGCCATAAGTGACTTTAAAGCAGCACCTTTCAGGTGAAGAGCACTTTGAGCCTGCGGGAGCACTTTGCACCTGTGGTTCCAGTCCTTTTATCTGAGAAGGGATCATCTTTATTCATCTCTGCCTTTGTGGACTGGATGTTCTGCCAGTGGTGGGACAGCCACAGGTTCTCCAGTGCTTTTCCTGTGCTGTGATTATGTCCGTTTGTGTAGGAGTGGCAGAGGACAGCAGCTATTTCACATGAGATGATCCACTCAGTGGTGGGATCAAGGTGATGGAAAAAGGCAATGTTTTCACCTAGGGATGAAACTGGTGGGAAGAGGGGGTAGGTTGTTGAGAAAATGCCATCATTTGTCTGTTCCTTCTGGAAACTGAAGATTTGGTTTCAACAGTAGCCCTCCCACCATATATTTGTTGTAATAAGTGTTATGCCATGAACAGCAGTGCCTTCAGAGAGGATTGGGAATGCTGGAGTCATTGCAGAGACCTGGTTGTCCTTTGCAGGCTGGAGCCCTGTCTGTGCTCCTTGCTGGCACTTGGCATCTTCTGTTTACAGTATGATCACAATCTTCAGTCCTGGGAAGCAAAATAAAGAGGAGCAAGAAACACAACTGTTGGCTTTGCACTCATGCTCATTTTGGTCCTTGCACCCTGCTGTTTATCACTCCACCTCCTGCCTGCAATACAAGAATCAAGCTTTCCCAAGTTTACTTATACAGGTTGTATTTGTAAACTTTCCACTTGGTTCAAACCAGGATTTTTTAGGAATTTAAGGGTTTTTTTAACTGCTGTTCCTCTTAATTGCATGTTGCAGTAGTTTTAGGATGTGGCTGTGGGGGTTGCACCTTTCTGACCTCAGGGAATTCCTGTGCCTTCCATATGGGAGTGATGCAGTTACATCTCCACAGCTGCAATGTTTGCCTTGGTTGCTTCTGTAGTATCTAAAAATTCCTGCAAGTTTTTCTTGGGAAGGTGTTGGTGGTCCAGTCTAATCTGTGTGGGAATGGCTTAAGTGTCTAACCCTTGGAAACTGAGTGTGGTGGCTTGTAGTGGAATAATTGGCAAGATCAAGTTGCTTATGGACTTGTATCGTCAGTGAGAGAATGTGGCCTGATTCTTATTCATGTCCTAGGCCTGTCTATATCTGCTGTGCCAGTGTTGGAGGTAGTGGTTCTACAAGTCCTTCCCAGTTGTCCAGGCAGATGTTCCATTGTGTTCTGGAAAGACTTTCCCACACCCACATTTACATGTAATTCCCCACCTGCAGGGTGAGTAGCTCCTTTGGGTCAGGCCTGTGTCTCCTTCTGTCTCTTTCCTGGTGTGGGCTCTGTGCTTCCTCGCCAACATTTTTATCCATGACTATCTCTGCACTTCAGAACTTGGATTTCATGGCACAAAGTAGCAGGAAATTTTTTACTGCTTGGTTATTTTTCCAGGGTTTGACTTGGGATTTTCTCAGGGATTGACTTGGCATGGAGGGAATATCTTTGCCATCAGCTCATCCTATGGGAGATTCAGCCAGAGAACAACCTGGCCTTACTTCTGTAACCCTGCTTTTGGTTGATGTAAAATAAAGAAAATAAACCTGGCTTTGAGCATCTGAAGAGTCCCCTTCATATTTAGGATCAAGGTGTCTGTCAGCTGTGATACCACCTCCATTCTGGTCTCAATTATTAAAATATGCCAGATAGGTCAGGTGCAGCTGAATCAAACAATTTTTATAAGCCTTCAATGGGGATTGAGGCTTAAAACCTTTGAAACAGGATTTATATTCCTCCCCCCTCACCTTCCTCCAGTCATTTGCAATTCATATGGCACCCAGCTGATGAGTCTGCAAGTGTCACTGGGGAATCATTGAAATACTAAAAGAGCTCGGGTATCTATTTTGCCCCAAAACTGTTTCTCTTTTATGAGTTCAGAACAGAAGCTGCTGATGGAGTGAATTTGAAAACTAGGTCTTGCTCTGTTCCCAGGGATTTGCTCCCTGGAGGAGAGTTGGTTTTGAAGCAGGATGTGTGTATTTGACACTAAAATATGGTGGGTTTGTTATTTGCTTCCTTTTGCTCTCAAATAATTAGTTTAAACCTTTTTAGGAAATACAGGCAACATAGTTGAAATGAGCAGGGCTTTTTTTTTGGGCTGAGACAGAACAAAAGTGGAAGGTGTCCCTGCCCATGGCAGGGGGGTGGGACTAGGTGGTTTTTAAGGTCTGTTCCAAACTGTTCTGTGATCCTATGGAAGAGTCTGATAACTCTGTTAATGACATGCCTGTGAAAGAATAGTGATCTGAATCAATTTAAAATCTGAGGTTAATGCAGCTCAACTGGAACTATGGGAATATTTTTTCTTTGACTTTCGAATGGCAAAGATAAGCTCAGACTAAATCCTTCAATGGAAAGCCTTAAGCTATATATCTAGGGAAGAGACTGATAAAAAGTAAGAAATACACAGAATTTGAGCTGATGTACAGGATTTGTCAGCACTTCTGGAGCCCCTTGAGGCACTGAAGTGACACATACCTGTGACTGCAAGGAGCAGTATGAACCCAACAATAGCAGCTGCCCCATTGCATTACACCCCAAATGACTGCCAGCTCTCAGATCTGTTTGTTTAAGTGGCAAATAATTTACCTCAGCTGACAGTGTGGTAACAGGCATATCACTGAATTGGCCCCAATAAGCTGCTTGTACAACTGGGAACACATTTCTTTAAATACAAGTATTGACCAAACCTCACCTGACGTGCCCAGCAGTCTCATTAACTGTATTCATTAAGTGGATTTGAAATCAGAATCATCAGGTCAACAAAGAAGGTTGGGGCTTTCATTTTTCAACAGCACAAAGAGAATTAAACTAAATCTTTCTTGGCTGGGATGTAATTATTGGATTATTTTGTGGGTTTTTTAAAATCCACAGGTTTTGTTCAGTTAAACTTATTGTCACTATTATGTGAACCCTTGCTTAACCCATCACTAAACCTGGAGACTGATTTTTCAACTGGCTTAGGAGGATTTGGCTGGCCCTGGCACAGCTCAGATTTGGACTTGAGTACTGAGATACTTGAAGCCCTGTGTCAGATGGGTTTTGAGCAGGGCTCAATACTGTATCACTTAACCTCTGCAACCAGGCAAGCACAAATCCTCTTTTTTAAATTTTATGGGCCCCAACTGTTATAAATTCATGATGGCAAAGCTGGGCTTTTTTTTTTTTTAACATGTACTAATAGTTAATAAAGGAGGCAGGGACAGTGAGCTCTAAGTAGTGCTGTGCCCAAGACAGAGAAGGAAGATATTTAATCTGCTTTTAAACATGAAAGCCTTTCTCTGGTATGCATTGGACACAATCTCTTAGCCTGCAGATAGGGAATGTTCAGTGGGTATGTGGCTATAGGGAAAAATAGGGGGGAAGAGGAAAAGGGAAGGGGGAAGGAATCAAGGGGAAAACCAAGGTCTGTTCTGGCTTGGCACTGATCATACTCACTGGACTTTGTACCTCAGCACTGGTGGTAGCTGGATCTGTTGGAGCCTCTGCCAATGAATTCAGCTCCTAGGATTTAAGTTGGATCTCTTTTCTTTCTGTAAACAGGAATGAACTGTTCAGCCTTGAGAGGAATTAACTGTCAGTCTCCCCCCCTTCTATGGGAGGGGTGGCTGAGTTTAACTCCTTGCTAGGGCCAGAGCACGTGGATATGACAATTCTCTCTACTAGTAATAACAAATAACTGCATATGGTGGGGTAACTTGAGACTGGCATTCTGGAGGAGCTGGGGCACTGGTTTGCTCTCCTGTCTCCAGTCACCTATGTTTTTAGTGGCTCTGGCAGTGACAAAACATGACAACTCACCTCCAGTTTGGGCTCTGCCTCCTGTTCCTCCTTGTGAACTGCTACTTGAGCTCACAGCTCAGGTGCTGGGGAACTTGTGTCCTGCATTTGTGTAGGATTCCCACTGTCATTCCCACCTCTTACCAAGTGTTGATGCTTAGCAGCAGGAGAGTAGTTAGTGCTGAAATATTTCTGCTCTTCTCTTGGGGAGCTGTGAGGGAGCTCCCAGCTGGATAAGCTCTTTGGTCAGTCGTGTTCTCCAAAAGGCTAAGAGTAAAACAAAGGACTAGAAGGAAAGCCAAGTGGCTGCTCCTACAGATTTGTTGTGACTTTGGTCTGGTATTCCTGGGATGTACAAATTAAAATGTAATTGGGTTTCCAAGGAAGGCAGAGGATCAGGGAAGTGAAGGAAGCCTGTCTGGGAGGATTTATTCTAGTGATATAGTGCAAGGGGATACTGGAAGCAGTACAGGTGGAGACACAAAGGGGTTGGTTTTTTTCAGGACTGGCTGAACAGCCCTGACTTGGGATTTGAGACTTAGAAGGTAGGCAAATGCCTGGTGGGAATTATTGTTCTGGACCAGAGAAGCTTAGGCTGATCTCAGTGGAGAAGAAAACATCTTTAAGTACCCTTCCAACCCAAACCATTCTGGGATTCTGATTCTATGGACACAAATCCAGCACCTCTGAGATGCTGTGCTGGAGAATGGCAGGAAGGCCCAGGCTGCTTCCTAGCTGGAATGACAGTTTCCTCAAGTTATAATCCTCTTTTTATCTTTAGTCTTCACTCAAGTCTATCCACAGTGTGTCGTATGTTTTGTTTTCCACAGAAAGAACCGTGGTTCCTCCCTCTGAAGTGTGAGGGGTGTGCTGACAGCAGCGTGTCAGCTGGTTTGATGCTGGGCTTTGTTAAACCAAGGCGCTAATACCCTTTCGTTCATCTGTTGGACTCTAGTGAAAGGCATCAAACAGCAGGCGCCGGAGCTCTGCCCTGTATTTGTTTGTAAATGTAGACGCTTAATGGTGAAAAAAGGAATGCCAGCACTTCCCAGCCTGGAGGGGAGCAGCTAAACCTGTGCCCTCAGCACTTGGAAACAGCAATTAAGAGTTTCGGGAGTGTTCGGCTGAGGAAGCCTGTTGGCTTGGCAGGGAAGGGGGATGGTTTCCCTGCCGTGTCCAAGACGGAGCTCTAGTGACCTGGCTGAACATCTGTTGTCCTGTGAACGCAGTGGCTGAAGATGTGTTTTCACTTTGGGGGGTCGCTGTAATTTCGTGGCTGGTGATGTTCCTGGTCTCGTCACATTTTGCTGCAAGGACACGCTGAAGTCCTGGAGGTCCCGATGTTTTTTCTGCAGCTTGGGAAGGAAATGAACAGGAAAGCCTCTTCTTCAGCACATTCCTGGGCTGTGTGGCTGCTGCACTATCCCAGCCCCCCCAGCAATTTGTGACTTGGGAATATCTGTCACGAGCTGTCTGTCCTTTCATCCCCTTCCCAGGGCTGAGTGCTGTGGCCTTGCTTCAAACATAGATACTGTTAAACCCAAGAGGGTCATGGAAATGGATATTTACAGGGATAAACTTGCTGAAGAACAGGGGCCAACATAGGGAATAGCAATGCTCTTTGAAGGAGGATGATTTTGTGGCTACTTTTACTCATAATTTAACTTGGTTTGGGTTTGGTCTGTAGAGCAGAGGACTATCTAACCTGCTGGAGGAGGCAGCGAGTACAGGTAAAGATCCAGGGGGACTGAAGGATACCCATTGTGGTGGGCTGTGTTTCAGTGCCGTGATGAAAGGCCTCTCTGCCTGCTGTTAGATGTCCAAGCTTTATGCTGAACCTGTTGGAGCCACCCTGTCACATCCCCTCTGCCTTCCCAGCCTTTCCATCAGTGGGCTGGGAAGACCCTAAGGCAAATCCCTGCTAGGCTGGCAGGCTGCCTGCCCGCTGATCCTGCCAGGAGGAGCGCTGCTCCAGGGATTTAGCTGGCTGTTGCACCAGAGAGTTTGTCAGGACAGATCGATCACTGAGCTGGAGAGTTTAGCAGTAAAATGGTCCCATGAAGGCGTTTGAACACAGCCTCGCCCTGTTCCCTTCAGTACCTAAAGCTCGTCCTGGGACGGGTGCCTTAGAATCAGAGTCATTAAGACGGGAAGAAACTTTGAAGTGCAGCCATCAGCCCAGCACTATCTTCCTGTTGGCCACTAATCATGTCATCAAGTACCACATCCACACTTTTTGAGCAGTTCCAGGGGTAGCGGCTCCACCACTGCCTTGGGCAGCACATTCCAATGCTCTACAGCCCTTTCCTTAGGAGGCAATCCCGAGCTTTTGGCCTCATCAGTCAGCCCCTAACAACACATGTGGAGATGGCAGCCGGGACCAGAGTTGATCAGATGGAAGTGATTCCTTAGTCGTGCTTTAGTCCGAGTATCGCTGCCTTTGGCACATGGAAAGGTTTCCTTCAGGGATGGTCCGAGGCAATTTCCTTACACTGCAGCAGCAGGACATGGGGTCGGACACAGGGCTGAGGTGATGAGACTGTGGGTCCCAGAGGCTCATCCAGGAGATGTGCTGGAGGCAGGCACTCCTTGCCTATAACCAGGACTGTGCCCTGATCTGAGTGGGGATCCTGGTCTGTGGATGGAGGTCCCAGGGCAGTGAGGGCTGACACTGCACTAAATCCTTATCCTTTTCTGGTCCCTGGGCCTCTCCCAGGTGAGGAAGGCGGCTGCTGCTGGGTCCTACTGCTGTGTCTATTCCTTAGGGACAGTTTGCTTCCCAAAGGGGGAGCACAAAAGCACTGATGTGCAGGGGGATCTCTGCTGCAGCTGCAGTGAGCTTGAAAAATAAGTATTAAGGATTAGTAGTGATTTCTTTAAAAATAGGTATTTTCTGAATTGGTATTTTTTCAGACTGTTGTTGTACCAATATTCATCTGGAAAGCCCAGGGATTAAATATAAAATTAATTGTGGGACTAGACTGTCTAAAGGATAGAAAAGGAAGGGAATGATACCTGTCTTGCTGTACTAGTTTAGATGGGATGGAGATTATTTTCCTCCCAGCAGCCTGTATGGGGCTGTGTTTGGGATTTTTGACTGATAAGATGGGTGTTTTGGCTATTACTGAGCTGTGCCAGGTAAGGAACAGACACAAGGCACAGCCAGGATACCTGATCTGAATAAACCAAAGGGATATTCCATGGTGGAGGAGGATTATATCAGGTTATCCGGAGAAGCTGTGCCTGCCCCATCCCTAAAATATTTGAGGCCAGGTTGGACGGGGCTTGGAGCAACCTGAGATAGTGGAAGGTGTCCCTGCCCATGGCAAGGGGTGGAACGGGATGAGCTTTTGGGTCCCTCCCAACCCGAACCACTCAGGAATTGTATCATACCGTGCTTAGCATTTGGAGCTAATGGAAAGTAGGAGGAAAGGGGGGCATGTTGGGGTGAAACTCGCTTTCACAGGCAACGACGTGAAACCTTCCATCTAAAAAAGTCACATGTCGTCTTAGATGCCAAAGCAAAGCAGAGGCGGGATTACCCGCTGTACATCCCCCCAGCCGCTTTCAGTTCTGCTAATGAACATCTCCCAGAGCCCGGCCTGGGATCTGCGTCCTTCCATGAGAATGTTTGCTGTAAACAATGCCCTCGTTATCGGGGAAGTGTGGGGGACTGAAGGGAACAGCCAAAAGATAAACACACAGCAGTGGCTGCTTCCCATTCCTAAACTAAGGGAAAATCACTGCTGCATCAGAACAGCTATATTGGCTGGGATGTGACATTGTCACTGCCTGGAGTCATAGAGGGGCTGTGTGTGGTTCTTCCTCGGGTTTTTTAAAGGCTCTCGTGTGCTGTCCACAGCAACCCAGGGCATCCTGCAGAATTCCAAATTCTTTGTTAAATGCAGCTGCACAGCTGAAGCTTCAGCTCTACATCAGAAATTTTTTTTTCCCGACATTAAAAATAAAGACAAGGAGAAAAGGTGGACCTAAAAAGAAGTGAAGATAAAAAGGATTGTGATAAAAGTGAATGGTTCAGGAGGGTAAGAAGAGATTATATCATGGGAGAGTTTGTATAGAGTACTTAGGGCAGAGAACAACCCCAGGGCTGGGAAGTGGAATACAATGCTTTTCTTGAATTTGGGGAAATGGGAATTGCTGTAGTGTCTGGACCAGTATTAGGCACTGGACAGTGCTAAGGAGACCCTTGTGGGGCAGAAGATGACAGACAGGACACCTGACATTTGTGGGACATAGGCCTGTAGCTCACCCTGTTATAAATGGTACCTCTCTGCATCTCGGTCTCAAAACTGGCCCACACGTGGTCTCTTACCATGGGCTGATGGACTTGTCTGTCAGTGCAGGAAAATCCCCTGTTATCAGTTGGCTCTTGCTTTTTAGATGCTTTTGGTGGAGAGTCTCTTCCTTTCAGGTCTCTTCTGAAAGCAGCAGAACCCAAGGTTGTTCTCCCAGCAGTGTGTGTGGGCTTCTGCCTCTCTTGCTCAGGTCTGCTCATGTTTTTTTTCCATTGCATGAAAAAGCAAATTAGAAGCACTCAGTAGGCTGCTGTTAATTATGCTGCTGTTAATTATGTAGGAGCTCTGACACCATTCACCACAGTAAGGGGGGAACTACCAAACAAATGCAGCAGACTGAAATGCCAAATTAAGGGCTCCCAAATGCAGCTGGATTTGCAAGCGGGTGCTGGACACTAAGTGTGGGGCACTTCCCCAGGCTTTCTATAGTGTGTGCATCCCAGGACTAGAGCTGTATTTGCAGGTGGGATCATGTGTGAGCCACAAGCCAGAGGACTCATTAGACTCAGGGTTGAGATTTGGTGGCACTTCTGGATTCCTGTTCTCCCCGGAGGGGAAGGTGAATTGCTCCTCTTGCACCGGAGCTGAGCAGAAGGGGGTGACACTGCTGTGACAGAGTGACTCTGGCCTTGTAAATTTTACATCCTGGGGCTTTAAGTTGTTCCAGGCCCCCAGAGCTGCTCTTTGTGAGCCCTGGCAATAGGCTGACAGCCCTGAGGTGTCAGGAGGGCAGTGCCAACACTCTGCTCCTGAATTCTGGCATTGTGAGACTTCGGAGTTAATGAGGGAGCTATTACTGCACAGTTCCTGTCCATCAGCCTTTTGGAGCACATCATCTCGTTCCTGCCCTGTTGTTCTGTGACACCTGGGTTATCACCTGCTGTGTGTCACTTAAAGCCCAGCTTTTAATTCTAGGTGAGGTCTGTGTGTCTGCAGTTTTCTGTCAAGGATTATTTGCCTGATGGCACTAAGGGAGTCCCTTTGACAGCTCTCTGCACATTCGTGGCACTGGGCAGCTTTTTTTCCTTTGCTCTGGTTTCATTTTTGTGCCCAAGATCCACAGCAGGGAATATTGACTGGACACAGTCTTGAAGTAACTTGATTTTTACTACAGCAGTGCCTGCTGGCATTTCTTAACATGGGGGCTCTGCAGTGCTATTTACATCAGATTGAGAAGGGATTATTAGGAAGAAAGGATATTGTGAATGTATATTTGCTGTAGCTGGTTTGGCAGTCTGTGGCTGAGGAATTGCTTTCCTTGTTTGCCACAGGTGAGACCTGGTGAACTGAATTAGAGCTGTAACTTCAGCCAACAGTGCCAGACAGTGTTTTGAGTCCAGGCACTTTAGGTGACTAGGAAAGTGCCAAAAATTCTAGCAAATCCAAGCAGATCGAGTTGTTTCTCATCATTGTGCAGGGCAGACCCCCAGACAGGATCAGTCATCCAGTGTCTGGCTCTGGTCAGACATCCTGAAAGCAAACTCCTTGCTGTGTTCAGTCTGCTTTGGGTTTTTTTTTAATCTAATGTAACTTCTGATCTCGAGAAAATATACATTCTAAAACTCTGGGCCTTAGATATCCTGATATAAATGTTTGTTACCTCTGAATAGACAGCTATATGTTCATCTTGCTAAAAACAGTACAAGAAAGATGCACCTTGTATGAGGGGAACACCCCTTGTCTATTTTAGTCAGACTTACTGAATCTTTTCCCCTGAAGATTTTTCAATAACTAGGAAAAGATTCGTGCTGTTTTTCTAGGACCGAATGTGCCACAGGACAAGAACAACTATCGTTAATATTGCAAATGCGTGTTTTGCCAGAGGATGGCAGTGTGGAAGGGTTTGCATTGCTCTGGGAATGCCTTTGTCTCAGCTGGGGAAGGAAAGTGCCATCTGCTTTCACAGGCGAGTCAGTACAAGCACCCAAACAGCTCCACCTTCAGCCAAATCGGAAAAATAAGGCTTGAGACCCGTGGGGTAAATGGAATTAAGCTTAAGGACTGCCCAAGCAGTGACCTCCCCTGACAGTGCTGCCTTTCAAGGGAAAATAATCCATTGAAGGAATTATTTGTTAAAATACCAAGTGCATGTGCGTGGGAGGGAGAGTTAAATGTATGTAAACCACTTTGGGAACTGGAGCACTTAAATAACAGTGTTCTAAGGAGTTCAACCAGCAATCTGTGGGCTTCTTGTACTAATTCTTAAGAAGTAGTAATGCAAAGTACCTATTTTCTCCTATTTCTGTTCCATCAGATTGTGTTGGTACAACCTTTTAGGATATTTATCCAACTACTCCTTGCCAGCTTGCAGAGAGGAGGCACAATTGAGATATGTGTTCAGTCTCCTCTTAATACCAGCCACAGTGGGGTTTTTCTGCCTGCAGGGTGTTGACCTGGTGCTTCCAAAGGATTCCATGTGCAGTTCAGACCAACCCATCCAGTTTTCAAGGAGCTGTCCTGCAGCCTGGTATGGGAGCTCCATGTGTCACCTGGTCCCCTGTCACTCACTCTTACAGGGTCCCAGGGGGAATTTGGATGGACACACTGTTCCCAGGGTCAGATCCTGCATCCAGCCGAGTCCTAGGTGTTCTCCACAGAGCAGGAGTACCAGGAAGAGGAGGCAGTGGGATACCAAAAGCTGCTATAGAGGGACTGTACAATAAATCAAAGCTTGAGGGGCTTAGCAAAAGTACTTAACAGGGGCTTCCTGGTGGAGGTAGCAAAGGGACACCTCTTGGCTGTCCTTTGGAAGCCTGACTTCCCTGAAGGTTCATTCCACAGGTGTTGTGCCTGTGAATTGTCTGTGAAACTTCTGAGCAGTCAAGGCACTTCAGGCTCTTAAATCCAGCTGCCAGTGTCCTGTGCAGTCAATCCATGGGAACAGCCACTAAATGCCTCAAACACCACCTGGACTGTAGTTTTGGCATTTAAAACCTTTTCCTCAGGCCCATGAGGATGCAGCAGCAGAGCTGGGTGCAGGTAGAAGTCTCTGGAAAGCCCCACACTGAGTGAGGGAATGGACCAGGGTCCAGACAGGAGCAGCAGGAGTTTGGGGCTGTAGGCAAGGTTACAGAATGGCTCCAAGGGGTCACCTGCCTTGGAGCTCAGACCAGGGCTGGGTGCCTGGCATGGAGCTGGAAGGGACCCTCTGGGCAGCACTGCAGGTTGGGGTCTCTGAGGAGGCTGCTCAGGGCAGTCAGGGGCTATTGGTGCCATGGGGTGCAGTGTCTGGGCTTTGTGGCTCTGCACTCTGCCCCTGTCTTCCAGCTCCATCTTCATTGATTTTCTCCATGTGCTGATGCTGCCTGGAATGTTTGCTGTTCCCCGAGCTTGTAAGAATGGGAAGTGTTTTCACAGACAAATATTGATGAGGGAATGAATCCCAGTTTTAGTTGCCACATCAGATATTCCCAGTATCCCTTGGCTGCCTGCTGTCCTTGTCCTTGCTTTTCCTTTGCTGTGGCTTGCACAGGCCAGCACCCCAACTGAGTGAAGCTGGAGACTGCTCTGAGTTTGGCTGTGTTTTGCCAGTCTTGAGGGCAAAGCTCCTGAGCTGGAGATGCTGTTGAGCTGTTTATCTGCTGTGGCTGAAGAGAATTGTGCAGGGGATAAATCCAGGTTTACCAAGGCAATTGTACTGTGTAATTTGGCATCTGTCAGCTGAGCCCTAGGCCAAAGTCACTTCCTTGGCCTCTTTCTCATCTAATCCTTAGCTGGCCACCTCTCATAATTAGACCAAGTAGCCACAATGCACAAATCCAAGCTGAGACCCAATTCCAGCCTAGCAATGGATCACAGAAGTGTCTTTTCCCACACTGGCTGTGTATCTTTGGGCAGGTTTGTTGTGCTGGGGACTTGTGACACTTCATGACACAGCTCCATGCCTAGAGATGAGACTCCTTAAAAGCAACAATGAGCTTTCTCAGAACTCAGCTGGGCTTTGTGCTCATAAATAAAATATCCCCTTCCTTGGTTTATTTATGGGGTTTGTGTGCTGAGACATGAGTGGTGACAGAAAATCAGGACGCTCTTCTCTGGAACAAAAATAGGGTTTACTTATGTGTCAAGTGTTTGGTGTCCACACTGGGCTGAAATTGTGCCTTCCTTGTAGCAGAAAACCTCTTTCTTGAGTGGGGATGCCCAGTGGTGGATGCAATCCTGTTTTGTGACAGGCTGAGCAGTTCAAATCCAGCTCCAGAACTTTCCAGGCTCTTTGGGGTTGAGGTTTCTGCTGTCACTTGAGCTGTCCTTTGTCCTGTCTCATGTGGGCTCTGGGGTCTGCTGGGACAGACACAGGCCCACAGAAACAAGAAAATAGTTATTTCCTTGTAAGAAAATCTTATTCTACCTCAAGCAACTGAGCTGGGACAGAACCTTGTATGGATGGGATCTGTTCAGCATGTGGCTTGGGAGCCTGTTTGATGCTCCACCTGCAGTTCCCAGCATTTAAACGGACATGAAATTATCTATAACATTTTCTCCTGAAAGTGCTAACTCTAAATAGTTTTTCAAATAACACCTTATGCTTTTACTCCCCGACAGTTTATTTTGGTGTTGAAGTCAACATCAACAGAAGGGCTTCTGTGGGAGAAATACCTTTGTTACAATGCTTCCCTGATTCAATTGTATTATATTTAGAACTTGCAGACCTGAAGTGTAGAAACAGCCTGAATATAGGATAAACATCTATATTATACTGCCAAACCACCAGTTAAATGAATATATCAATATTGTAAGAATCTTGTGTTGATTTTAGCAAAATTTAAGGAAGCTTTTACTGAGTTGAATAATAACTTAAGAGTTCAAATCAGCTTAAATGAAAAGCCAAATTACAATTAGCTCACAGCTCTCCCATCTGGATTCTTCTCTTACTCGTGGGACATCTAGTGGCAGAAAGGAGACTGGATCTTGGAATACAAAATGGTATTTACAAACGTGTGTCTGGAAGAGAAAAAATATGAAAAGGAAAAAAACGTTTCTGCATCTGTTGGAGGCTGAAAGAATTGTGGAGCTTTTTTGTAGTTGAACACTTTGGGCTCTCAGTCACAAAAGCAGTTTGTGTGGGAGCAGCAGGGACAAACTGTACCTTGATTTTCTTAGTGCTGCTGTGTTGAGAAATAGCTTTACCAGGATAGGATAAATATAACCTCTGTCTCAGCTGACCTGGGTCTCATTTACGACACCCAACTGCTCCTTCCAGAAGCTGTTCACACTTTTCATTTGCCCTTGATGGTGTTTCTCTCTGGTGTATCCTACTGTTGTCCCAGGGCTTCTCAGAGCAGATGTGGGGCTCCCCAGCAGCTGGAGCAGACCCAGCCTGGCCGAATTCCTGATATGTGGGAATGCAGGTGAGGGTCAGGAAAACATGATGTGGGCACAAGTTTTGCTGTACCTGCAGGATATTCAGTGTATTCTGCTGGGAATACTTTGCAGAAAGAAATGCAGGCTTTTAACAAGTAGGACATGGGATGGGATAGCCCCCTTTTTCCTTGTCTTTTCCTCTCCAGGCCAGGCAGAGGTGTAGCACAGTCTAAATTATGGATATGAAGTGTTTCCTAAGGGACAGCAGTCCTGGGCTCTGTGTGGCAGTGAGCTTGCACAGCAAGAAGCTTTCTGGGTGTTTTTCTGCTGTCCCACTGGCTCTGTAGGAATAACTGTGGAAGTAGAATGCTCTTCCTTTTTCTTTTCCCTCTAAGTTTTCCACTCTTCTTGGCAAAGCTCATGCAAACATTCTTTCATGGAGTTGGAAGGGCTGTTGTGAACTTCCATAACAGCCTCACGTATCTCACAGCAGAATCAGATCTGTAGAATAATGTACCTGCCTTTTAAATCTCCCCTTTAATGGTGTGGGTTTTATCACCTTTCTACTATGTGACCTGTTTGAGGGTCTTTTTTTTATTGAAATGTTCCACAGCCTTAAGGGCATGGAATCGATTTAAAAAGCAAATTGATATCCCTCTGACCTGAAGTTTTTTAGGTGTTGGTGTAGCAGAGCCCTAATGGAAGGATCAGCTGCAATTTTTGAGTTCTATCAGTTGATTTCTGCACTTTTGAGTCTGAAGAAGGTCCTGTCTCTGCCCTTGGCTACCAGCAGGTGCCAGGTAACACCTGAGCTCTGGGATATTGGGTGACATCCTCGGGGTAGAGAACCTGGGAGCCCAGGGATGTTTTCTCATGGCACAACCCCTGACTCCATCTGTCCCACAGCAAAATGGGGAACAAAATAGGAGAGGCCCCAAGATCCCCTCTGCTTTTCCTGGCTGAGCACATGGTGTGGGCTGTCTCTTTGGTCAGCTGGGTTTTAAGATCATCCAGAGGGTGGTGATGAAGCAGTGGAGTGAGTAAAGAGGAATTTGGAGCTGACTGCTGGGAATGGATCTCAGGAGCAGGGATGGGTGTGGATTTGGGTCAGCAGAGCTCTTGCTGTGCTGAAAACTTGCTTTAGAGATGGACTTGGTTTTCAGACACCAAGTGTGAAGCTGATCCTTTCTCCATTTAACCTCAACTTCTATGTGATGGAAAATTACTGCCCTCATCCTTTCTCTGTCCTGTTGCAATACAAAATACTCAGAGATGTTTATCCATGCTGTTAATGTGTAGTAATGGGATTGCTATTTTAAAAATCAATACAAATCTCACACTAGAAAAGAGAGGCTTATAGATGGGTCTGTCAAGAGCTGTTTTAATAGATCTGTCTGACATTTGAGACATTTTCCCCAAAAGTACTGTTTCAAATTACTACTTAAATGTTGCTGCCTGCAGATTCCAGGCCAAGTTGTCAGAGTGAAAAATGTTTTCTCTGCAGCTTGAGAGAAGCTGCAAGTCATAAATGTTTTCATTATTTTTTCAGTTGATCCAGAATGTGTTCTCCCCTAAATTAGGGAGCAGCAGTTCCAAACACATGCTTTACTTGTGTGGTTTCAGCCATCTGGTAGGAGGGAGAAGCTAGAGAGTTGGGGATGGTGGGGAAGTTTAGAGAAGAACTAATACTGCTACTTGCAGGTGTGAAAAGCTGAATGGTGCTGACTTGACTGAGACTCCTCCTGAGATGAAAAAAATATTGTTAGCATATGGTAAATGCATTTATAATCTAGGTATTGAAGCTGGCTTTAACATCCTTTTGTATTTGAACAATATTCCTTATCCATCTCACTTGGTTCCACAGCTCTGTGTGGAATGTCTCTGGTGCTCCTGTTGGTGTGCTCACAGCCTTTCTTGTTCTGATTATCAAAGGCCTATTAATTAGGAATAATTGCAATAATTGATCACTCAGGGCTGTGTCTTTGGGGGGTGTGTTCTGGTGGGAGGCTGAGAGAGGTTAATCCCTGTAAACCTTTTGCCTACTTTCTGCGCTAATTGATGGCATATTTCCTTCTTGGAGGAAGAAGGAGTGGATGCTTAGTGCTGATGTGCTAAGGACATACTGGAAGAAAAGCAAGTGAGACCAGGCTCGGAGAAAGCACAAACCTTAATAGAAATGTGTATTTCGTGTTCAATACTAGTGGGTTCTAGAGCTGCTTACCCTTGATTTGGATAGTATCTGTTGGAGCAGGAGGAGTAAGGGATGTGTCTGGTCCTCTTTTTGCTGCAGGTAAAGACTCCAGTTCTGGTGGAAGTGCTTCTTGGTATCCTTTGCTCCTGGCTGTGGAGTATGGGGTGTGTTGGAGGCAGTAGCTCTCCAGAAGTGTAACTCCAGCCAAGCTGTGCACCTCCACTTTGTGCCTGACCTTGGGCTTCTGCTGTTGTTCCCTTTAAACTTGACCACAGCCACCTGCCTCCCCAGACACCAACTCCTCGTGGGCTTGAGATAGCAGTGAAATGTATAAGTGAGTGGATCAAACTCACAGCTCACTCTAAACTACTTATCTTTCGTTTTAATGCTGTGTGATGGACACAAAATCAAATTGATCAACTGCCCCTTATAAAGAACACACTGCTTGGTGTTTTTAAGCCCATGGGCTTGACAGCAGCAGCTGATGAATTATTAATTAAAATTATGGTCAATGAAAGAAATATACCTTTGCTAATCTATAATTACTTGGAAGCTTCTTCATACATTTTCCATGAGTCTCTTCCTTGTAAGATTCTGAAAAAGTATATTTAGTGTTTGTTTGCTTTCAGCTATGGTTTTGAGCGGATATTGACTGAAACAGTGTCTTAATCAGTCTGACCTCAGCCTCCAGGGGACTTTTTTCCATTGACTCCATCTCTTCCTCCTCTCCTCTCCCTGTGTGCTGAAATTCTTGTCAGAGCTGCTGCCTCTGTCTATTAATGTTGCCTTCAGTGCTTCCTTTTTAAAG